>OZ023336.1:11454303-11464303 GCA_964007535.1 Brachyptera risi | reverse complement strand
GTAGAGTGATAGGCCTAATTATAACATTATTGGCCTATCACTAATTCAATTGGTAGATTGTGTATACTGATGAACTTCACATCTGCTGTCAATGGAAAGAAGTGATTATTGCCCAAAAGACTCGGTTCAAAGTGGAAGATATCAACATTCGTGTGTTTGTACTGAAATACTTTGATCTACGGCGAAAAAGTTTGGTCACAGACAGCGCAGTCCTGATGTTAAAGTTCATTAGTTTTAATGGGTTGGTAAGATTGCCCTTGTGGTGCCCCATCCAAACGATCCTATCTTTCATCCATAGCCTCAATTGGTGAACAATGATTTTGTATCAAGTTTCGATGTTATTGAAAAAAAAAAAATTCAACTTATTTTATATTGTGTGTACATTTTTTTCAGTATTTTTTGCACTTTTCAGTAGTCGCTAAAACGATTGTTTATGTATTCCATAATATTACTTATTTCTGTTCTTCTCATGACGATAGCAATACCATGTATATGATCAATCTGCATGAATAAACATTATCATTATTCGTATTATTATCACTATCATTATTATCATTATTCGTATTATTATCACTATCATTATTATCATTATTCATGATAATTTATTCAATTTTATTCATATATGTATGTTCTATGTTCTTTTGTTCAATGAAAAAAAAATTATCATTATTATATGAAATATGAATTGAGATTCATCTTATAGTTGAATTATTATTGGATGCATAATTTGGAGATAATTATTATTCATGTTGTGACAACACCGCCTCGAAGTCCTCAGAACGGCCAAGAGTTGCTCCTCATAAGCGGTTGTATGAACTCTTCCTTTGCTTCAATTCGGGAACGAATATCACATATGAGATTCTCGATTGCGAAACAAAACAAAATGAATTTGGTTTCTTATTTCGGAAATTACTGTGAGAGTGAATTGAGAATTCCGAATGACTGTGTCGTCTCTTCTCCTATTTTTCCCATTCTTCATCATTGACAATTGGTAGTTTCGCTGTCGACCTCTTGAAAATATCCGGATGTCGTCTCAAGAGAGAGAAAAACAACTTTACTGTCGGCTGTTCACAATGCGTGATTGACCACGGGGACCCAGCTTGATAATCCATATGAAATACAAGTCGGTTACAAAACGTACTTATAGAAAATGATCAACTTTCATCTAGGTAGAAAATTCAATTATATGAAAAGGCGTTATTAAAAAAATCATCCATTAAAAATATTCAGTATTAAAAATACTGAAAATTATCCAAAGTGATTATTCTATTTCAATTCTCATCTTATCTCGATCATAGTCATCCAGACTACATTCCCTCATGAAAGACAACAAACAATCGAAGTGGGAATTGAAGCGACTCCAATCTTGAAAATACAAATACATTTTTCAGAAACTTTCAAAACAAAGTTATTTCAGAGACGGAGAAATGGTAGAGAAAAACTCTCAATTATTATCACATCACATCTCAAGCCCCGTTCCCGAACAAACTTCTGTCTGGAAAATAAAATTACTCGCCTTCTGATGATATTCCCGGTTCCAGACTCAGTCCCGGTCCCAACAATTCCCACCGACCCAATCGGGCTAAAATACAGACATGCTGTTAAATAATAACAAAAGAATGGACAAACTTACTTCCATTCTCTCGTTTCGATATTGTTTGACGGACCGAAACTCCTGACATTCAGTGTGAATGTATGGAAGTTAGAGACGGTCGTAACCGTCAATAACTGAGTTGACTTGCCTCGGGGTATTGCAAGAAACAATTTCAACTGACATTAACCTTTATGAAGTGCAATTCTTTCTCTCGGCAGACAAATAAAAAGAAATGAGTTTGAGAAGTGGAACAGAATAAATTGGTGTTATCAAATTCTTAAGCATAAATTGAACTCTATGATGCAATATTTTGAATTATTTCAGTTTGAGTTTCGGAGATTTCAACTCAATTGATCACTCAAATAGACTTTGAAGTTGAATCTTCTCCGTTCCATTTAGAAGTAATTCCACCAGGCAAACGCAGCTCATGTGTCGCGAGATGAGCGAGATATTGATAAGAGATATTGATAAGAGATATTTGTAAGAGATATTGATAAGAGATATTGATAAGAGATATTTATATGAGATATTTATAAGAGATGTTCGAATTGCTTGGCATCTTGCATTGTATGAAAGAACGGAATATGTCAGCATCATATCTCCTAGTCACGTGATAATCCAATGAAGCAGCAACAATAGCAGGACATTCCTCAAATGCTCTTATTGCAAAAATATTGTCAAAGTATCGATGATTTTTCAACGGACTGCTTGTGTAATCGGCACGATTTTCAGAATTTGATTTTATCACGGCTTCTCCATATCATATTCATATTCATATATTTTATGTACAATGTGTACGATATTTCCGATATCATGTAATATGATCAAAATAGAAGGAATACACAATTTATTATTATTATTATCATTATTATTATTATAGTAGTTGTGAGGTTGAATTGAATGTGTAACCAAGGGTGATGATAGCAGGTCAATCCGCTAACTATCGCTTGATTAACTAACAATCAGTTCTCCAAAGCGGACCTAAAAGAAGTTTTACACTTTGCATCAACAAATATCATGGAATGGAGAATATAAATGAGTCCTCGAGAAGCGAATCTGGGACTTCTCGATAGAAATGTATCATTATTTGGATGATATCGACCTATCATCAGGCCTACTGTTACAAACAACATTGAAACCTGATCATAATGTATTCAATAGTCATCTGAAATACAGGAATGTCTCCAGCCCTGTTCCAGTTTGACGGACTGATTGATAATGTATTAGGGATGGTCAGCGGTTCAACTCATCTCTCTTGGTTACATATGTTATTTACACACCTTGACTTACATTCAACTGAGTTATACTCAACTAAGGTCCGTCATTACCAAGTTCCCTCAGCATTTATCTGAGAGTTAGTAAGAACAAATAGCTTGTGTAACCATGGTGATAACAACATCAAATCACCAGTCAGAGCCACACTCAAGTTTGAAATTCTGTCACATAGTTACTAAGTCCAGTTGGTTTTCTTCTGTAAGGTGGTGGAAACAAATAGCTTGTGTAACTATGGTGATAACAACTCTAAACTGTCGGTTAAAGTTACTCTCACAATGCTGGAATTACCAAAGTGGGAGTATTTCTAACTGATGTAATTTGAAGTTTTCACACTCATGGTTACTCATGCTGTATGTTTTCACTAACTATCAGATGAAATCTGACTGGAATTAGTTGAGCCGGTCAAAATCTGACTGGAATTAGTTGAGCCGGTCCCAAGAGTTCGACTCACATCTAGACTCGACTGGAATTAGTTGAGCCGGTCCCAAGAGTTCGACTCACATCTAGACTCGACTGGAATTAGTTCAGCCGGTCCCAAGAGTTCGACTCACATCTAGACTCGACTGGAATTAGTTGAGCCGGTCCCAAGAGTTCGACTCACATCTAGACTCGACTGGAATTAGTTGAGCCGGTCCCAAGAGTTCGACTCACATCTTGACTCGACTGGAATTAGTTGAGCCGGTCCCAAGAGTTCGACTCACATCTAGACTCGACTGGAATTAGTTGAGCCGGTCCCAAGAGTTCGACTCACATCTAGACTCGACTGGAATTAGTTGAGCCGGTCCCAAGAGTTCGACTCACATCTTGACTCGACTGGAATTAGTTCAGCCGGTCCCAAGAGTTCGACTCACATCTTGACTCGACTGGAATTAGTTCAGCCGGTCCCAAGAGTTCGACTCACATCTAGACTCGACTGGAATTAGTTCAGCCGGTCCCAAGAGTTCGACTCACATCTAGACTCGACTGGAATTAGTTGAGCCGGTCCCAAGAGTTCGACTCACATCTAGACTCGACTGGAATTAGTTGAGCCGGTCCCAAGAGTTCGACTCACATCTAGACTCGACTGGAATTAGTTCAGCCGGTCCCAAGAGTTCGACTCACATCTAGACTCGCCTGGAATTAGTTCAGCCGGTCCCAAGAGTTCGACTCACATCTAGACTCGACTGGAATTAGTTCAGCCGGTCCCAAGAGTTCGACTCACATCTAGACTCGACTGGAATTAGTTCAGCCGGTCCCAAGAGTTCGACTCACATCTAGACTCGACTGGAATTAGTTCAGCCGGTCCCAAGAGTTCGACTCACATCTAGACTTGACTGGAATTAGTTCAGCCGGTCCCAAGAGTTCGACCCACATCTAGACTCGACTGGAATTAGTTGAGCCGGTCCCAAGAGTTCGACTCACATCTAGACTCGACTGGAATTAGTTGAGCCGGTCCCAAGAGTTCGACTCACATCTAGACTCGACTGGAATTAGTTCAGCCGGTCCCAAAAGTCCGACTCTTATCTAGACTCGACTGGAATTAGTTGAGCCGGTCCCAAGAGTTCGACTCACATCTAGACTCGACTGGAATTAGTTGAGCCGGTCCCAAGAGTTCGACTCACATCTAGACTCGACTGGAATTAGTTGAGCCGGTCTCAAGAGTTCGACTCACATCTAGACTCGACTGGAATTAGTTCAGCCGGTCCCAAGAGTTCGACTCACATCTAGACTCGACTGGAATTAGTTCAGCCGGTCCCAAGAGTTCGACTCACATCTAGACTCGACTGGAATTAGTTCAGCCGGTCCCAAGAGTTCGACTCACATCTAGACTCGACTGGAATTAGTTGAGCCGGTCCCAAGAGTTCGACTCACATCTAGACTCGACTGGAATTAGTTGAGCCGGTCCCAAGAGTTCGACTCACATCTAGACTCGACTGGAATTAGTTGAGCCGGTCCCAAGAGTTCGACTCACATCTAGACTCGACTGGAATTAGTTGAGCCGGTCCCAAGAGTTCGACTCACATCTAGACTCGACTGGAATTAGTTCAGCCGGTCCCAAGAGTTCGACTCACATCTAGACTCGACTGGAATTAGTTGAGCCGGTCCCAAGAGTTCGACTCACATCTAGACTCGACTGGAGTTAGTTGAGCCGGTCCCAAGAGTTCGACTCACATCTAGACTCGACTGGAATTAGTTCAGCCGGTCCCAAGAGTTCGACTCACATCTAGACTCGAATGGAATTAGTTCAGCCGGTCCCAAGAGTTCGACTCACATCTAGACTCGACTGGAATTAGTTCAGCCGGTCCCAAGAGTTCGACTCACATCTAGACTCGACTGGAATTAGTTCAGCCGGTCCCAAGAGTTCGACTCACATCTAGACTCGACTGGAATTAGTTCAGCCGGTCCCAAGAGTTTGACTCACATCTAGACTCGACTGGAATTAGTTGAGCCGGTCCCAAGAGTTCGACTCACATCTAGACTCGACTGGAATTAGTTCAGCCGGTCCCAAGAGTTCGACTCACATCTAGACTCGACTGGAATTAGTTGAGCCGGTCCCAAGAGTTCGACTCACATCTAGACTCGACTGCAATTAGTTCAGCCGGTCCCAAGAGTTCGACTCACATCTAGACTGGACTGGAATTAGTTCAGCCGGTCCCAAGAGTTCGACTCACATCTAGACTCGACTAGAATTAGTTGAGCCGGTCCCAAGAGTTCGACTCACATCTAGACTCGACTGGAATTAGTTCAGCCGGTCCCAAGAGTTTGACTCACATCTAGACTCGACTGGAATTAGTTGAGCCGGTCCCAAGAGTTCGACTCACATCTAGACTCGACTGGAATTAGTTCAGCCGGTCCCAAGAGTTCGACTCACATCCAGACTCGACTGGAATTAGTTCAGCCGGTCCCAAGAGTTCGACTCACATCTAGACTCGACTGGAATTAGTTCAGCCGGTCCCAAGAGTTCGACTTACATCTAGACTCGACTGGAATTAGTTGAGCCGGTCCCAAGAGTTCGACTCACATCTAGACTCGACTGGAATTAGTTGAGCCGGTCCCAAGAGTTCGACTCACATCTAGACTCGACTGGAATTAGTTCAGCCGGTCCCAAGAGTTTGACTCACATCTAGACTCGACTGGAATTAGTTCAGCCGGTCCCAAGAGTTTGACTCACATCCAGACTCAACTGGAATTAGTTGAGCCGGTCCCAAGAGTTAGACTCACATCTAGACTCGACTGGAATTAGTTGAGCCGGTCCCAAGAGTTCGACTCACATCTAGACTCGACTGGAATTAGTTCAGCCGGTCCCAAGAGTTCGACTCACATCTAGACTCGCCTGGAATTAGTTCAGCCGGTCCCAAGAGTTCGACCCACATCTAGACTCGACTGGAATTAGTTGAGCCGGTCCCAAGAGTTCGACTCACATCTAGACTCGACTGGAATTAGTTCAGCCGGTCTCAAGAGTTCGACTCACATCTAGACTCGCCTGGAATTAGTTCAGCCGGTCCCAAGAGTTCGACTCACATCTAGACTCGACTGGAATTAGTTCAGTCGGTCCCAAGAGTTTGACTCACATCTAGACTCGACTGGAATTAGTTCAGCCGGTCCCAAGAGTTCGACTCACATCTAGACTCGACTGGAATTAGTTCAGCCGGTCCCAAGAGTTCGACTCACATCTAGACTTGACTGGAATTAGTTCAGCCGGTCCCAAGAGCTCGACCCACATCTAGACTCGACTGGAATTAGTTGAGCAGGTCCCAAGAGTTCGACTCACATCTAGACTCGACTGGAATTAGTTGAGCCGGTCCCAAGAGTTCGACTCACATCTAGACTCGACTGGAATTAGTTCAGCCGGTCCCAAGAGTCCGACTCTTATCTAGACTCGACTGGAATTAGTTGAGCCGGTCCCAAGAGTTCGACTCACATCTAGACTCGACTGGAATTAGTTGAGCCGGTCCCAAGAGTTCGACTCACATCTAGACTCGACTGGAATTAGTTGAGCCGGTCTCAAGAGTTCGACTCACATCTAGACTCGACTGGAATTAGTTCAGCCGGTCCCAAGAGTTCGACTCACATCTAGACTCGACTGGAATTAGTTCAGCCGGTCCCAAGAGTTCGACTCACATCTAGACTCGACTGGAATTAGTTCAGCCGGTCCCAAGAGTTCGACTCACATCTAGACTCGACTGGAATTAGTTCAGCCGGTCCCAAGAGTTCGACTCACATCTAGACTCGACTGGAATTAGTTGAGCCGGTCCCAAGAGTTCGACTCACATCTAGACTCGACTGGAATTAGTTGAGCCGGTCCCAAGAGTTCGACTCACATCTAGACTCGACTGGAATTAGTTGAGCCGGTCCCAAGAGTTCGACTCACATCTAGACTCGACTGGAATTAGTTGAGCCGGTCCCAAGAGTTCGACCCACATCTAGACTCGACTGGAATTAGTTCAGCCGGTCCCAAGAGTTCGACTCACATCTAGACTCGACTGGAATTAGTTGAGCCGGTCCCAAGAGTTCGACTCACATCTAGACTCGACTGGAATTAGTTCAGCCGGTCCCAAGAGTTCGACTCACATCTAGACTCGACTGTAATTAGTTCAGCCGGTCCCAAGAGTTTGACTCACATCTAGACTCGACTGGAATTAGTTGAGCCGGTCCCAAGAGTTTGACTCACATCTAGACTCGACTGGAATTAGTTGAGCCGGTCCCAAGAGTTCGACTCACATCTTGACTCGACTGGAATTAGTTGAGCCGGTCCCAAGAGTTAGACTCACATCTAGACTCGCCTGGAATTGGTTCAGCCGGTCCCAAGAGTTCGACTCACATCTAGACTCGACTGGAATTAGTTGAGCCGGTCCCAAGAGTTCGACTCACATCTAGACTCGACTGGAATTAGTTCAGCCGGTCCCAAGAGTTCGTCTCACATCTAGACTCGTCTGGAATTAGTTCAGCCGGTCCCAAGAGTTCGACTCACATCTAGACTCGACTGGAATCAGTTCAGCCGGTCCCAAGAGTTCGACTCACATCTAGACTCGACTGGAATTAGTTCAGCCGGTCCCAAGAGTTCGACTCACATCTAGACTCGACTGGAATTAGTTGAGCCGGTCCCAAGAGTTCGACTCACATCTAGACTCGACCGGAATTAGTTCAGCCGGTCCCAAGAGTTCGACTCACATCTAGACTCGACTAGAATTGGTTGAGCCGGTCCCAAGAGTTCGACTCACATCTAGACTCGACCGGAATTAGTTCAGCCGGTCCCAAGAGTTCGACTCACATCTAGACTCGACTGGAATTAGTTGAGCCGGTCCCAAGAGTTCGACTCACATCTAGACTCGACCGGAATTAGTTCAGCCGGTCCCAAGAGTTCGACTCACATCTAGACTCGACTAGAATTGGTTGAGCCGGTCCCAAGAGTTCGACTCACATCTAGACTCGACCGGAATCAGTTCAGCCGGTCCCAAGAGTTCGACTCACATCTAGACTCGACTAGAATTGGTTGAGCCGGTCCCAAGAGTTCGACTCACATCTAGACTCGACCGGAATTAGTTCAGCCGGTCCCAAGAGTTCGACTCACATCTAGACTCGACTGGAATTAGTTGAGCCGGTCCCAAGAGTTCGACTCACATCTAGACTCGACTGGAATTAGTTCAGCCGGTCCCAAGAGTTCGACTCACATCTAGACTCGACTGGAATTAGTTGAGCCGGTCCCAAGAGTTCGACTCACATCTAGACTCGACCAGAACAAAAACATATTCTCTCATCCAGACGACGATTCTGTGATCCCGAATAAATCGCATGATAAATGAATGAATGACGTCACAATGGGGATCGTAAAAATCTCCCGACCAATTCTCTCCGTCAAACACTATAAAACCCCCTAAAAAAAACAGAAAACATTCGACCAGAAAAAAATACAAGAACCAAAAGACCGAATTGTTTGTCGTATTGTTTCCACCCTCCAACTGGTTGTCCATTCTTTTTCTCCTCCCTTCTTTTTATGTCGCGATAAAACTTGACTCTGATGCGATGATAAAATGGGAAACACAGAGTTGCGAGCTGTCGTTAAATCTGGTGGCTGCTTCATGGTATTATTATCACCGAGTTTTGCTAAGAAAACGAAGATTTCGATATTTCTACATTCAGAGATATTATTGTCGTTGAAGTAGTTTATGTTGATCATTTCATGGTTGCATTGTGGATATATGTGTCCAAGAGAGAATAAAATCGTGTTCACAGAATGCATATATATTTTTTTTATAACATCGGAACTTGATACATGATCATTGTTTCCCAATTGAGGCTATGGATGAAAGGTAGGATCGTTTGGATGGGGCACCACAAGGGCGATCCTACCACCCCATTTCGATTACATAGAAGTATTTCAGTTTTCGAACGTCCGGAACACAATATGACTGTTTCTGTGATATGTATCCGGACACAAAACACACGAATGTTGATATCTTCCACTTTGAACTAAGTCTCTTGGGCATTTATCACTTCCTTCCATCAACAGTGGAATGTGAAGTTCATCATTATACAAAATGGATAGAGAAATAAATGAGTGATAGGCCTATAATGGTATTATAATGCCCATCCCTCTATTAATTAAAGGTCGTGGTCAATTGGTACTCAATCCAAGTATTTGCTACGAGAACTGTGGAAAACCATGGAAAACCAAGTCAGGATGAAAAAAAAAAATTGAAAAAAATGTATGATTATTAATTCTACATTTGGAAAGTACAGAAATATCCACTGTATCCAGAATATACATATAACGCTCTTGAAAGATGTAGTTGTGCTCAAAGTCGTGAATCTGGTCCTATTAACTCATGGACCATGAAAATACCATAGTCTCTCTGGCTAGGGTGTCATATCTGTGTTTGTTATATTTGTAAAAGACTCACTCAATTCTTTGTGAAATCGTACAAAGTCAATACAGGTGTTGATTAATTAATTTTCATCATTTGAATTTTACATCGAAATCTTCGATGCCTAATAGCTATATCTATGAATGACATTTGAAGCGAATTACTTCGGAAATTCTGTGTAGAAATCATTGTTATTGAATTTGAAATATTTCATGAGATGTAAAAATCACGGCACCTCCATCAATATATATCTGGCTTGCACAACATCCTGACTGATATCATTCGA
>OZ023336.1:11425018-11454103 GCA_964007535.1 Brachyptera risi | reverse complement strand
ATATATACATATATATATATATATATATATATATATATATAATATATATATATATATATATATATATATTATATGTATGTATATATATATATATATATATATATATATATATATATATATATATATATATATATATATATATATATATATATAAATATTTATATATATATATATATATATATATATATATATATATATATATATATATATATATATATATATATATATATATATATATATTCATATATATGATATTCTTCAAATTATCGCGTTCAATATTATGAATACACATTGTTCTGGGGGTTCTAACTCGTATAATGAAAACAGAGACAAATTTGACCATGAAAATGTCCTTCAATGATGATGCCTATTCGTCTATGAGATGCTGGAGACTGTTATTATAAGATGAAGTGTATTTTGGAGGAGTCAGAATATAATCGAACTGCGAACGATCCAACACTTCATTCGGAGAAGAGAACCAGAGATTTGATCAAAGCTTCGAATTGTATCGATGATGTGATCAAACCCAGACTCATACCAGGAGAAAATTTTTCAAGAATACCGCGTTTTCATGGCCTCCCCAAAATTCATGAAGTTGATGTATCTTCGCGCCCCATTGTCATTTCCATTGGCTCTCCCACACAAGCCCTAGCTGAATATATTGCCCAAACATTACAACCCTTTTGTGAAACTGCGTCGTCATACGTCAAAAACTCGACGCATTTTGTTGAAATTCTCCAAAGTTTAAAAACTGAGCCGGGAGACCTACTCGTTAGTTTTGACGTGGTTTCTCTTTTCACCAAAGTACCGGTTATGGAAGCATCAGAATAGATAATGGAAACCCGTCAAATACCAAAACATCCAATAATCATGGCTCGACACTTCATGAACAGCATTTACTAACCATATGACAAACAATTCTACAGGCAAGTTGAAGGAGCACCGATGGGGTATCCATTGTCTTCGGTGGTAGCCAACCTTCTTATGGAAGATTCTAGGTGAAAGTCTTGAGCTCAGCAGTGCTGAAGCCAAGATGTTGGTTTCGATATTGTGACGACACGTATGTGATTTGGCAGCATGGCCGAGCAGAACTGGACATCTTTCTCCAACATCTTAATTCCCAACATGGAAAAATCAAGATCACGATGGAATTGGAGGTGAACAGAAAATTACCGTTTTTGGATGTCCTAGTTACTAAAAAACTTGATGGGAGTCTAGGACATGCTGTGTATCGTAAGCCAACGCATATTGATCGCTATTCACACGCAAATTCTCACCATCATCCTGCGCGAATACGTTCTGTGGCCAACACCTTGGCAACACGGTCGAAACGCTTATCAGATATTTCGAGTGTTCAACAAGAAATGAGTAAACTGATTGATATTTTGTCAATGAATGGTTTCCCAGATTTCTTGATATCTCAAGCAATTTCTAGAGAGGTTGGGTTTCGTCCTCCACGTACAATTGAATATAAGATGGAAAAGAGAGCTTTTCTACCCTTTATCCAGAGAACGACGTTCCATATTGGTAAACTTCTAAGGCACCACGATATTCATACTGTGTTCACTACAGACCGGAAATTAAGTAATGTTTTAGGAAGTGTGAAGGGCAAGGTTTGCAACGAAAACAAAGGGGTGTATGAGATACCATGCTTTAACTGTGAACCAACGTATATTGGGCAAACCGGGAAGAAGTTATCCACGCGCATTCAACAACACAAGAATTCACTCAGAAGAATGGACAGAACTTCGTCTCTGGTCCAACACACACAAATCGCGGATCATTCCATCGATTTCAATAACAGTAGATCCTTAGCATCTGTGGACCGTCACCTGACACGAATTTTCCGAGAAGCTATCGAAATGGAGAAAAGGCCAAACAACATGAATAGAAGGAACGACAGTATCCGCCTACCATCTGCATGGAAACCATTACTTTCAGCAATCAATATCATGGTAGAAGATGAAGTTCGACCGTCTGTTTGCGTGGATCATCCTATTGACCTGAAACATTTTCAGAGTAGATATGATCTGAAAAATACACGTCGGTAATATTTTATTTAATCTCAATATATTTTTTTCCCATATTCTTCTTTCCAATTTTGTATTATTTCCATTTTTTGTTGTATGTGTTTGTTTTTTGTTTTTCTCCACTAGTTTCTTTTCATTCAATTTCAATATTTTCATTTCTTCTGATCATTATTTGATACCTTGGTCTATATTTGTTAGATATTTTTGATCATTTGCGAGGCAGTGATTTTGATGTGCTTTTGTTGTTGTATTGCTGGTATTTTGTGAAGAAATTTTTTATTTCTTTGATGAGGGGAGTGACAGAACTCCGGAAACGTTAGACAATCTCCATATTAATACATTTGTATATTTGGATTTGTCTCTGTTTTCATTATACGCGTTATAACCCCGAAACAATATGTGTTCATAAATATATATATATATATATATATATATATATATATATATATATATATATATATATATATATATATATATATGTATATATACATAAATATATGAATATATATATATCTATATATATATATATATATATATATATATATATATATATATATATATATATATATATATATATATATATATATATATATATACGGACTCGGTCATATATATATATATATATATATATATAAATATTTCTATATACCGGTACATTCATATATTTCATATTGTCATCATACAGCTCATGATGTAGTATCCGATGAAGTATAGTTTTCATTATCACAACTTGTATAACTGTAGCATTATTACCACCATATATCATAATAAATCATCTCATCAGCCTGACATCATAGTCATATTCACAATTAATTGACTGATAGTATTATGGGAGGTCAATAATAGGGCAGTGACCCAGTCCTGCAAAAAAAAATTCAATATCGTTTCTTATACTATATATAGCCTATTAGTGCAGTCAGTACAGTTAAAAATTCACCAGAATATTGCATTTCCGGTTACCAGCAAGAAATTTGGTACAAAGCTAGGAAACATTATGACAATTTCAAATCAACCGGGGGGAAAGCCAAATTCACCCGGGTTCTCCAGAAAACCACCCCTAAAAGAGGCTAATCCAGTTTTGGTGGGGTCAGTGTGCGAAATAATTCACTTCAATATTGCATTTCCTGTTGTTACCTGCACGAAATTTAACACATAGCTGGAAAATACCATCACAACTCCAAATCATCCGAGGAAAAGTCTAATTCACCCCGATTCTCCCTAAAACTACCCCTCAAACGAGGCAATCCGGCTTTCGTGCAGTCAGTAAGGGTAAAAATTCACTTGAATATTACATTTCCGGTTAGCACCGCGAAATTTGGTATGTAGCTGGAAAATACTATGAAAATTCTGAATCAATCAGGGGGTAAGCGAAATTCATCCGATTTCTCTAAAAAACTACCCCTGAAACGAGGCTATCCAGTTTTGTTGCGATCAGTGTGGGTACAAATTTCCTGTAATATTTTATTTCCAGTTACCAGAAAGAAATTTGGTACATGGATAAAAAATACTGATGCAATTCGAAATCAACCAGGAAAAAAGTCAAATTCACCCGGGCCTTTCCGAAAACTACCCCTTAAATGAGGCCATTCAGTTATGGTGCGATCAGGAGGGTAAAAATTCAGCGGAATATTTATTTCCGGTTACCAGCACGAACTTTGGTACATAGCTAGAAAGTACTATTACGATTTCAAATCAACTGGAGAGCAAGCCAAATTCGCTCGGGTTTCCCCAGAAACCACCCCTGAAAGGGGTTCTAGTTTTGACTGATCTAAGTTTTCTAGTTTTGATCTAGTTTTGATTGTTTCAACTTCCAACGCTACATTGGATAATAGTTCAGATTCTGAAATCATCAATTGAAGATTCTAATTCGTTCTACCATTTTATGAAGCAAATTTCATCCCCTATATATAGTATACCACAAAATCGGAGAAATTGAAAAATTCTCATGATTAGGTATATTCATTTAAATATGATCAGCTGATCACATCACTTGTAATATGCAATGATTGCTTTGGTGAGCACCAGAAAAATCAATGAATCGAGAAGTTAGATTTTTTATAAGCTTGTTGACCTCGGTGACCATCAGAAGGAAAAATAGTTAGCTATCAGTAACTATACTGAACTCATTGTGGTACAATTTCTATACCCTCTTCTTCTACCATTGGGGTAGTTCCTGGCGAATGAATCAATTTTGAGTTGGTTATTGCTAGAATTTCAATACATTCATGACAATAAATTCATGAATAAATTCATGATAGAATGGGAGCATTGATGAATTCACAGCTTGGAAAAAAAATTCTTGTTCCCACTTGCGAATTCAGGCGATCATAGGGTGCAATGTTGCATTCAAGTAGATGGATTGAACAAATAATGTTACCGAAGACAGTCGTCAGGTAGTTATACCAAACTAGTCGGGGTTTCATAATTTTACATTGACTCTCAAGGAATAGCTGTAGTTGGAACATTATATGATCACCAATATCATATCAACTATGATATCAACTTATGAACATCAGATAAGTCCAATATCATTTTTCTCGGGTTTCATCAGTGAAAAAGGATTGAATCAGACCATTATTCTTTGCATGAATAAGAAAATTAGTATAGATGAGTCTTTGGAGGACGTTTCGTAATTTTGAATCGATCGATTTTCATGCTGTATTTCATAAATTCTATTTTTGTTCGCTATTGAATTTTTCCAATTAAAAAACCCTCCTTTACTCAGTCAACTAAGGCACCACTTTAGAAACTATTGTCACCGTTGGACGTAAGTTTGAATCCCGTAGCATTTTTACTGGAGCCCCAATTCCACCACCGGTCGCATGACAATCGCTTCAGACGAATATTGCCTCTGCCTTGCACATCTAGTTTTGTTCAACTTGGTCCTCCAACTTATCCTCACTCCATAGTTCCATTATTACCTGCTTATTCGTACCCTCAGATATACTAGCTGCTTGTGGGATCATTGGAAATACGATATTATCATCACAACCATTGTTCCCATCGAATTTTCATGTCGTGACAATACCCACAAGCATAATTGGGTGATATTTCGAGAAGGCCAATTGACCCCAAATATTAACCTTTTACCTCAAATACGATTTGATTTGACCATAACAACATGTTTTATTGTGAATATATTCAATCTGATCAATAAATCATGTCCGAGTGTTGTGATCAACAATTAAACGATAAGAAATGAAGAAAATGTCAATTTTTGCATAAATTTGAATAACTAACCCATTTTGGGGTCAAAATATACAATATGAATGAATTTTCTTTTTTTACATGAAAATTATAAGACATGCTTCTGATCATATTGCAAATTTTCAACCCACATCTTCGTTTATTAGTTAGAAAATGATGATAAAAACTCAACATCTGACCTTTGACCTTGATTTCGACATGAAAATCTACCTCTGCTGTCGGTTAATCGTGACTTTTTGAAAAATTCTCGTTGTAAGCTTCCATTCAATGTATCAACCTTGATCGCAATTTTTAAACCCCTAAAAATGGTTATACAATGTACTACAGCGCTATATTCATTTTTTGATCACCTAAATTCATCTCGAAAATTTTATCATCTTCCTCATTATGGTCACTACTATCATAATCATCATTATCAACATTATTTCGTCGTATCTCGATTAATTTTCATGTTTTTCGTGAGAAAATATGATTTTTGACGGCCATTTTGAAAAAAAAGGTGACCAAGGTCAGTGGCAGCTTGCCCCCCGGTCGATTTTGAATTGTCAC
The DNA here is from genome assembly GCA_964007535.1 of Brachyptera risi. NCBI lineage: Eukaryota > Metazoa > Arthropoda > Insecta > Plecoptera > Taeniopterygidae > Brachyptera > Brachyptera risi. Next base: position 11,448,317 of record OZ023336.1, on the reverse strand, counting down.
AGTGTTATCTAGCCCTGTACCAAATTTCATTCTGGTAACCGGAAATGCAATATTTTTACGCTTACTGACCGCACTATCCCCACAATTATGGAAAATTGCTATTGTTAAGCCACTTCCCAAAATAGTTAAATCGCTGGAGTTTAAAGACCTTAGACCAATAAGTTTACTTTCGGTCATCTCGAAACTTGCTAAAAAAGTTATCTACTCTCAATTGAAACGATATTGTTTTAGTTACAACCTCATCCCTAAGTTTCAGTCTGGTTTCAGAGATAAACATAGTACGTCAACTGCCCTAACAGATATTACTGATGACATTTTCAGAGCTAGTGATAAAGGCTTGGTAACTACGATGGTACTCTTAGATTACTCCAAAGCATTTGACACAATAGACCATAACTTACTTCTAGCAAAACTCTCGTACTATGGATTCAATGATATAGGAATTTCACTCTTTAGAAATTATTTGATAGGTAGGAAACAAAGGGTGAATATAGGTAAATATATGTCTCAAGATGGAACGATAAAAGCAGGTGTCCCTCAAGGGTCCATATTGGGTTCGTTATTATATAATATTTATACGTCTGATCTCTCTCACCCTGTACAGCACTGTGAAATTCACTGTTATGCTGATGATAAGCAACTATATTTCTCATATAAAACTGAAAACGTACAAGAAGCAACATTGAAAATTAATTAGGATTTAAAAGCCCTTCAAATATCTTCAACTAAACACGCATTGAAATTGAACCCCGAAAAATCGATGGCCATACATCTTGGCACAACTAACAGCGTCAAGTTTATGAAAATTAATAACATAGAAATTGTATTAGATGGAAAACCGTTGAAGGTCGTAGATGTAGCCAGAAACCTAGGTTTATATATTGATAGTGACCTCAGATTCAAGAAACAAGTTTCAACTTTAATCCAATCATGCTACAGCAAGCTCAAACATCTTTACTTCTCTAGACACATATTGTCAAAACAACTTAAATTTCAACTTGTCGACTCTCTTATATTGTCTAAATTCGATTATTGTGACGTAATATATGGTCCATGTTCAGATAGTCATAGCATTGCAAGAATTCAAACTGCCCAAAATGCGTGTCTTCGATTTATTCTTGACATTAGGAGATATAACCCTCTAACACAGAGAAACAATTGTATTACAAAGTACTATGAAAAGTGTGAATGGTTAAATAAGAGTGCAAGGCGAACTCTTCATCTAGGAATATTTATCAAAACCATAATGTCATCAGGTCAACCCGAGTATCTAAGACACAAATTTATTCAAAGAGAGGAATCACACCCCATCAATACACGAGATAAAGCAAGCTTTCAATAGTCTCTCACTCCGCTACTATGTTTAAGCGATCCTTTACATATAATGCTACACAACTGTATAATAATCTGTTTGAACCATTTATTGAATGTAGACTGAATTCTTTCAAAATCAACTTCAAAAAACACCTGCTAGAATCTATTTGAATGTAATACCTAATCAGCCTTATGTATCATCATGTACCTGAACCGAATACTTATGTATTTGAGACTGAGATTATATAATTATTCCTTCCATAATGTTCTCAGGTATTATTAGAAATACATTGTTAATTCAGGTTAAAATTAGGTTATGATGATTATTAGACAATCCATTCACCAGGACTAACCTAGAACTGGAGTGTTGCCTTTTAAATAATTATCAAACATACATATTCTCTTCATTTTTCATTTTTTACTATAAAAATGTTTTCTATCATTACACAGGTAACGTCACTACATTTCACTACATTTTCAACTAAAAATCTATAATTTTGTTATTGAATTCTATAAATATAACTGTCATTAGGTGAGCACCACTTGACACTATTGCAATATATTCTAGTTATCAGTTATTAGTATGTCCTCTAGTTTATCTGCAATTTTTTATGTGAAATGCTATATTCTAGTTTTTTAGTTCAATGTTTAGTATAATAGTTATTAGATATTGAAGTATTTTACATATCATGTCTATGTATCTGTCTATGTAAAAGCGGTTAAGTGTAAGAGAAGCCATTGGCTTAACTTCGCCGGATTAATAAAGACATTTTATTATTATTATTATTATTATTATTATTATTATTATATATCATACTACTTCACTGCCCGATTAGGCCTATATATATGTTTTTCACAAAATAAGGAATGATTGAATTGAATTATAAAATATACTCTCATTCTCACTTTATTTCATAATATATGTTTTCAACTGGATGTTCGAAGATATGACAGATGAGTGATCAATACTGAAAGTGAAAACGAGAAGAAATGAGGCCTCCGGTCACCATGGTGAATTTCATCTCACTTACACAGCCATCAATCTCACATATCTTTTTCTCTTTTCACAACTTTTTGGTGGAGGTGCCGGATCAAATGCTGCATATTGACTCACTAAAAAACAAACTGTTTCTGTTTAGCCTCCTGATCAGGATGCGGAAGTCCAATGTCGCTGACGTGGGAAGGTCGCGGTCGTGGTCTGATATCAGGTAACCTTCATTATTAACTTTCATGACAAAAGGAGATCTACGAGAAAACTCGGTCTGTATATGTGTTCATGACCGAAATCGAACCCCGGTCTCATGAATGATAGTTCAGCGCATCAGCGATTAGTCCAACTGTCCTTGTTGTAGCCAGTAAGCCTATCTCATGATGACGTGGTCGCCTGTTTTTTGCCGGCCCGGTTAATCCCCATTCACACTGTCCAATTTCCCATCAAATTCCTCTAATTCAAGACTTGTATCACAGTTATTTGATAGTATAATCGTAAAATTGTACCAAAACTAGCGCTTCTAATATAATTCGAAAGGTTGGATAGCATTTCTTTCGTTAAGAGTATGTCTGAAGTGGTGGATACACTTGCAAGTCTTTGGAAGTGAGAAGTGAAAGTCGGCTCCAATACCGTCGCTGATTGGTGCACGGCGATAAAATGACCGACTCGAAAGACTCTTCAAAAGTCTTTCAGGAGTCGAGCATTGCTCTACAAGTGGAAGCAAAAACTGCAAGCAAAACCAAAGAGTCGAAAGTGATCGGTTCATTTATTTGTCGTTGATTATTAGATGAGCGTAGCGAAGTCTCCATTCCTCTCTGTATGTGTGTGTTTTTTGTTTGTAAGCACTCCACAGGTCGCAGAGGTTTACTGATCAGCATGAAACTTTTTGTGTACACGCGAACTCATCCAACTTAGAGCTGTATAGGTTTTGAGATGAATCGGTCGAACTGATTTTGAGAAAAATCATATCAAAGTTTCTAAAAACCCCATAAGATTTGACTGGGCGGAAAATGTTGAAAAATAAAATCTGTCCTAATGGGATGAAATTTTTTCTAAATGTGTATACATGAATTTTACATATTATCACGATTTTGTATGCAATTCCAACCAGCCGTTTCGAAGAAAAAAAAATTGCTGATAATATTCATCAAATGAATCATAAGAATTGTGAAAGAATTAAGTTGTCGAGATTCACTGCTCTCTAGATTCAAGAGTTGACCAACAATGAAGTATTTTGTATATGCGTCAAGGTGTGTAGAATACCAGAGTCAATGAAGTAGCAAGAGTAGAACTACTTTAACGACTTTTGAAGCTTATTCAGATATCAAGGTGTGTAGAATACCAGAGTCGATGAAGTAGCAAGTGTAGAACTACTTCAACGACTTTTATACCTTATTCAGATATCTCGCTCATCTTACAACGCATATTTCGGGTTTGACTAGTTAGTTAGTTTGTTAGCTAGTTTGTAGTGAGCCATTCGTACCAATAGGTGACGCCAAACGAGATGCGATGGACTTGTCTATTCTCACTTCTCACTTCTCACTCGTGCTTCTCACTTGCAAAGACTTGCAAATGTATCCACCGCCTAAGTTAGGTTAACTTCATTCAGAAACTCAACGGTAATATATTGGTTCACTTGTCACACCGGGGCTGAAGAAAACGTGAGACCACGTTATACTTTTCTATGTTGTCATTTAGTCTGCGTCATATAGTGACACGGTAGTCCGGTTCTTGCCGTTCCGGTAGGTCACGTGAACTAGTCAGAAACTTGGGAAGATAAAATCTTGAAATCACGTTATTATAAATCAGTTTTCAAAATCTTTGTATTCCGTACACAGTTCATTTTCCAACATGATAAAAACTCGTCGTGATAATTCAATCATCCTACAAATATGAAAAAAGCCCACCTTAACTGTTTCTTAGTTGAAAAAGATAATTTGTCTCATTAAAGACAATTACAGAACGAAAAAATGCCAACTCAAGATCACAATTAACGAAGTCAAACTCAGCGTTTTCGTGATGATAGAAAGAAAACTCTCTCACAGTCAGAGATAGAAAATTACTTCTCTAAAAATGCTGGCACGTTGCCATCTCGTCTGTTATAAAAGGCCAGCTATATATCAACAAGAATCTGAGAGATCCTATCAGAGCCATGCGTTGGGCATATACTCGAGCAAATGTGGGATAGATTGCTGCTATTCATGTAGGACCATTGATTTAATAACCGATAACCAACTCGGGGAGAAGAAAATGGAGGAAATTAAACATGTTTTTTGGATAGTTTTATTTTCTAGTTTTTGTATTTGAGTAGTGTTCAAGTTTGGTAACTGTTGCCAGCCAGAACAAGCTCACTCGAGTGAAACTGTCTTTATTCAACGATTTCATATTTTTTATTCCATGATATATGTTCAATGTTTTCATGATTGTGTATATACAGTTATGATGGGAAAATATGATAATAGGACTATCTACGAAGTAATGTTCGATTTCTCAAAAAGACGGATGATTTTTTTCAGTTATTGGAATATTTTGGTACTTCGAAAATGGAAATTAATCGAATGAGATATTCTTCCAGATGAAAGATGATTCTTTCCAGATGATTGAGTTCCAACGACGCACTATAATGATAACTGAGACCTATTGGCTTCAGATGAATGATTGGTGAGATGATGGGATGATGAGATGAGGGTTTCTCAGGTATTGGGAAGGATAGTGGGAAGGAAGCGGTCGTGGCCTATATTGTAGAACCATCCCGGCATTAGCCTAGACTACAGAGGGAAACCACGAAAAAAAAACTGTGAAGATGGATGATGGCGGGTATCAAACCAGGTCCGATATGCCCCTTCACCTCTCAGATCACATGAAGCGAGTGCGTTAACCACTCAGCCACATGTGCCGGTAGTTATTATTCTCCCAGTGGTTTCAGATTACCTATAATATTGAAGTAACTTCATTATTTCACCTCATCTCTCGTACCCCCAAACAACCTATTTGAGGAGCGCTGACACAATCTTACATTTAATCTCGCAAACTGGCGAACTGTACTGAGACTTGACTGTCTCAAAGTTCGGTCAACTGTGGGCCTACTGAAAAGCAACACTGATGAACTGTCCCAAACTCCTATACTTCTCGAACAACCTGTTCAGAAGTAAGAACTGGTAGGTTGGCGGGGGGGCCGGGGGGGGTTGATGTGAGTGAGTAAACGAATAGTTACTCCACATCATGTGTGTTACAGGTGTTTTAAGTGCTGGTCGGGATCAGGTCACCAAGGTAGGGTAGGTAGGATTTGTGTCGAAATAGAATTGTGAAGGCGAGAAGCCAAACTTTCCCACTCAGAAGTGGAAGTTTAGGTCAGTTGATTTGTAGTACATTCGTATAGTCTCGTCTTATAGTCTATGTCTATAGTCTGTATAGTCGTCATTCCAAAGGACAGTTAGCTTCTTCTGAGAGTTAATGAAAGCCTTGGGCATGAGTTGGTATGGTAACACTTAACAGCCGGTTAACGCTACTCTCAGGTTGGTAATTGCAGACACTATACCTTGAAGAGCACTGTTTTTCACATTCGGTTGAAAATCAATTGACCATGCATTCTTACTCGAGTTATCATTCAATTTTAAGAATCTCTCCGAATCACTAAGGCACGGTATTATTGAGTCCGGATAGCCTTTTTCTGACAGTTTGAAGTTACCATGGTTACCCATGCTATTTGTTTTCACCAACTCTCAGATAAATACCAACTGGCCTTGGTAATACTGGAACCAAATCAAATATATTCGAATAAATATATGTGTCCTGGCATTCATAGTACATTGGAATATCTCATTACATGTTTTCCCGTATCTAATTGATCATGACAGAGAGTGATACGTCATGGTATAGAATACACTCGGTTTTCCCCGAACCAAAACAACGAAGTTCATTAGAAATATCCACTCTTATTTCCACTTGATATCCATTCTACGCAGATTCGCAATAACAACATCGCTTCATTGAAGCCATGAAACTTTCCACGAAAATGAGTCACATTTTTACTACCAACCCTTCAAATAAATAACTTTTCTCGAGCTTCTAGACATCCGGTCGACACGTCATCAGCGTGGTCACGTGATATCAGGTGTACACGCACGCCATCTATGAATCGCGACATGAATCAACAGTGTGTTACTCATGTTTTCTAATGAACCGTCGAGAATGTGATACTTATGCAAGGTGGACACGACAGCTGTGTAATTATATCGTATACTTCGGTAGTTTTATCGGGCTTTCTAGGTTCTGATTGAGATATCAATTCATTCAAATTAATCTATCAAGCATTATCTTCAACATCCATTTTCAATATTTGGTATGTAACGTACACGTTGATGATATGAAAGCTCATTCACACTGTCCAATTTTCCATCAAATTCCTTCGATTCAGGACTTGTATCACATTCATCTGATGGTATAATCGTGAAATTGGATCGAGACTAGCGCTTTTAATTTTTGTATCGAAAGTTGGCTAGTATTTTTTCGTTCAAAGTTTGTCCTATTTCCATCAAAGTTTGTATGAGAATTGACCAATCATTGCTCAAGTCTGGTAGTACGTCACTATCTGACTCAGAATCAAATTCTGACGCCATTTTGAATTTAGATTAACGGCCTGTAAGAATACTAAACCAGCATGTTTATCGTGTGTAAACAGCTGTGATGCACACGGCCTCTAAAATACTAAACAAACGTCGTCATTTGGTCAAATTATCGGATGGTCTAAATGACTCTCCAATATCTTGTATACAATTTATTGGGAACAAGTTTTCAATCAGAGGAAATTGGACAGTGTCAATGGGCTTCAAAGTATTCCAAAGACAACTTGGATATCAAAGATTGAATAACCAAATATTCGAATTCGAGACCATGAGAAATCATCAAATGGGACAATTTAGATCGATATTATTTAATTCATCGATATATCCATGAATCGAATGACTTCAGATTTCCAAATCTTATGCCAAATTGTTTTTGTTAGGGAAATGGCATATAATCAGGCAGGTTTCCATGGCAATCAGAGAAGTTGAAAGCGAACAAACTCCTGTTGAAATTACCATCAGCTGTTTGATCATGAATTGTGAACGATATGAGATATCAGATTTCTGATGGGGAAGAAAGATAGATCTCTTTAGTTGATGAGCGTAGCGAAGTCTCCATCCCACTCTTATAGGCTTTATTTGTGTTTTTTTTTTTTTTTTGTAAGCACTCCACAGGTCGCAAGGGTTGACTGATCAACATGAAACTTTTTTTGTACACGCAAACTCATCCAACTTAGAACTGTATAGTTTCTGGGATGAATCGGTCGGACCGATTTTGAGAATCATCATCTCAAAGTTTCTAAAAACCCCATAAGATTTGGCTGGGCGGAAAATGTTGAAAAATACTAGTCAAACGCGAAATATGCGTTGTAAGATGAGCGAGATATCTCAATAAGGTATAAAAGTCCTTAAAGTAGTTCTACCCTTGCTACTTTATCGACTCTGGTATTCTACACACCTTGATATCTGAATAAGCTATTAAAGTCGTTAAAGTAGTTCTACTCTTGCCACTTCATTGACTCTGGTGTTCTACACACCTTGACGCATATAAAAAATACTTCATTGTTGGTCAACTCTTGAATCTAGGAAGCAGTGAATCTCGACAACTTAATTCTGCCACAATTTTTATGATATATTTTATGAATATTATCAGTCATTTTTTTTTTTTTCTTCAAAACGACTGATCAGAATTGCTTAAAAAATCGTAATAATGTGTAAAATCCATGTATACACATTTAGAGAGAATTTCATTCCATTTGAAGAGATTTTATTTTTCAACATTTTCTGCCCAGCCAAATCTTATGGGGTTTTTAGAAACTTTGAGATGATGATTCTCAAAATCGGTCCGACCGATTCATCCCAAAAACTATACAGTTCTTAGTTGGATGAGTTTGCGTGTACAAAAAAGTTTCATGTTGATTAGTCAACCCTTGCGACCTGTGGAGTGCTTACAAAAAAAAAAAAAAAAAAAAAAAAAAACACAGACAAAGCCCTATAAAAGTGGGATGGAGACTTCGCTACGCTCATCAAAAATCTCTCCAAATGGGATGAAATTTCCTCTAAATGTGTATACATGGATTTTACACATTATTACGATTTTTCAAGCAATTCTGATCAGTCGTTTTGGAGAAAAAAAATAAAATGACTGATAATATTCATAAAATATATCATACAAATTATGACAGAATTAAGTTGTCGAGATTCACTGCTTTCTAGATTCAAGAGTTGACCAACAATGAAGTATTTTTTATATGCGTCAAGGTGTGTAGAATACCAGAGTCAATGAAGTGGCAAGGGTAGAACTTCTTTAACGACTTTTATAGCTTATTCAGATATCAAGGTGTGTAGAATACCAAAGTCGATAAAGTAGCAAGGGTAAAACTATTTCAAGGACTTTTATACCTTATTGAGATATCTCGCTCATCTTACAACGCATATTTCGCGTTTGACTAGTATCTTGAACATGAGGTGAGACACAATTATTGACCTCAGGTTATTGATGAGCGTAGCGAAGTCTCCATCCCACTCTTATAGGGCTTTGTCTGTGTGTTTTTTTTTTTTTTTTTTTTTTTTTTTTTTGTTTGTAAGCACTCCACAGGTCGCAAGGGTTGACTGATCAACATGAAACTTTTTTTGTACACGCAAACTCATCCACCTTAGAACTGTATAGTTTTTGGGATGAATCGGTCGGACCGATTTTGAGAATCATCATCTCAAAGTTTCTAAAAACCCCATAAGATTTGGCTGGGCAGAAAATGTTGAAAAATAAAATCTCTCCAAATGGAATGAAATTTCCTCTAAATGTGTATACATGGATTTTACACATTATTACGATCTTTTAAGCAATTCTGATCAGTCGTTTTGAAGAAAAAAAATAAAATGTCTGATAATATTCATAAAATATATCATAAAAATTGTGACAGAATTAAGTTGTCGAGATTCACTGCTTTCTAGATTCAAGAGTTGACCAACAATGAAGTATTTTTTATATGCGTCAAGGAGTGTAGAACACCAGAGTCAATGAAGTGGCAAGAGTAAAACTACTTTAACGACTTTAATAGCTTATTCAGATATCAAGGTGTGTAGAATACCAGAGTCGATAAAGTAGCAAGGGTAGAACTACTTTAAGGACTTTTATACCTTATTGAGATATCTCGCTCATCTTACAACGCATATTTCGCGTTTGACTAGTAACATTTCTCAGGTATACAAATCAACACGAATGTTATTTTTTCAGCTAGAACCTTTTTGATGAGCGTCGCGAAGTCTCCATCCCACTCTTATAGGGCTTTGTCTGTATTTTTTTTTTTTTTTTTTTTTTGTAAGCACTCCACAGGTCGCAAGGGTTGACTGATCAACATGAAACTTTTTTTGTACACGCAAACTCATCCAACTTAGAACTGCATAGTTTTTGGGATGAATCGGTCGGACCGATTTTGAGAATCATCATCTCAAAGTTTCTAAAAACTCCATAAGATTTGGCTGGGCGGAAAATGTTGAAAAATAAAATCTCTCCAAATGGGCTGAAATTTCCTCTAAATGTGTATACATGGATTTTACACATTATCACGATTTTTTAAGCAATTCTGATCAGTCGTTTTGGAGAAAAAAAATAAAATGACTGATAATATTCATAAAATATATCATAAAAATTATGACAGAATTAAGTTGTCGAGATTCACTGCTTTCTAGATTCAAGAGTTGACCAACAATGAAGTATTTTTCATATGCGTCAAGGTGTGTAGAATACCAGAGTCAATGAAGTGGCAAGAGTAGAACTTCTTTAACGACTTTTATAGCTTATTCAGATATCAAGGTGTGTAGAATACCAAAGTCGATAAAGTAGCAATGGTAAAACTATTTCAAGGACTTTTATACCTTATTGAGATATCTCGCTCATCTTACAACGCATATTTCGCGTTTGACTAGTATAGAAATATACGCGCTAAATTAGGTTGATAGATTTCGTACGTGGCTTCTCCAAGGTAGTGAAAATATCTGTCAGTTTCAGTATACAAACTTTGTCATTCCATTTCTTTCAAAACATATCATGAAAATACTAATGTTCTGCTAAATTGTCTCCAAGCGCTGAAAAGTAACAACGATTTTGCGTCGAACTCAATGAGTTTTCGATGACATTCAGAAATACTGATTCGAATAAAATAATAATATTTGGGAAGATAGTTCGTTCTGAATTATTGCGGAATATATTCACACATCAAGTCGTGTTATACTAGTAACCAAACAAGAAGGCGCGAACCACCAGTGCGCTAGTGGCATAGGATACCGGTAACGGTCGCTCGGAACCATCCGTATGAGACCATGACAAAAGCACGATGTAATAGCAACAGAATTCATCCCAACATGAAGGTGTAGCCTACCGACTCGCATTGTCCAGGTGAAATATTTCCAGGGTCAGAATCTGAGTCCAGGGTCCCGTTTGCATGTACCGCAACTATCGCTTTTATATCGAACTATACACGATCAACAATGCTAAACAATGTCACCGGAACCGTAGCCACTCTTATCTATACATGCAGTTCACCAGGGAATCCGCTGAATCGTGACGGGCAATCGGGACCTTTGGCTCTGAATTGACAGCAAGAAACCACAAATACCGTCCATGTTATCAGTATGGGAGTTGGAACACCTCCTCTATATCATGATGAAGTATATTGGTGTGTATGTGATGTAGAAATGAATTCAATGAGCCTATAGCCGCCTTATCAATGGAGCACTTTGCGTTGTCAATGATTGTTCACTGTTCACTTAAATCACGCATATTGTCATGAAAATTCAAAATTCGAATGTCTAATGTCTTTCTTCTGCTGGAACATGTTTGTTGTGTTATCAGGCTTACAGTTCAACTTTGAAGTTCCAAATACATATTCATACCTTTCTTCAAATTGACACGTTTGTTTGGTTTGTATCTAATATGTGTGTTCCACAGATGAGCCTCTGGCTTTGTGGGATTATTTATGGTGTCAATTATGAGCTTTGTATCCTCTAGATAAAACACCTTTGAAAAAAACTACATAGTGAGCCAAGTCTAGTTTATGTGCCCGGAAGTGTACAAGTAGAAGGAGTAAAAAGAAGGGGAAACACTTGCCAGCATTTGTCACGGAACTGTACACTTGTTTCTCAATTGGTCGATTTGTAAGCGCATATATTATTTCCACGGTGTCGTAAAAGGGTAAGAAAGTGGATTATTCATGCCGGAAATATAGGGCCCAGTTGAAGGGGAGGAAGGGAGAGTAGGGAAGGAGATTTTAGCAACATCGTGAATATCCATAAACAACAGCTTGGATTCATTATCGCGATTATCAATGCTGTTTAATGCTGTTTTTTCTTCTTGCCGATAATGCTGTTTGCTGTTATATGTAATTATGCTGATTCGCTCCATTTTACGATGAAAGTAACAAATGAACGCGCGTCTGAATGCCAATGTAGCTGAATATGAGTTACGAATGAACTGTCAACAATGAATGAAATTTCCAATAAATCTCACTGTTGATATTTGCGCACACTTTATTCTTCAACTTTTCATAAGTTTCACTGTTCACCACTGGCAACTCACCTGCAACTTTTCATAAGTTTCACTGTTCACCACTGGCAACTTACCTGCAACTTTTTCTATCGAGTGCGGTGCTTAAAGAACAGCACAACCTCGAAACTGGATTTCAAAGAAAAATTACGAAATATATTTCCCCAAATTTGGAGAAAATTAGGAATCATCCACTCAATTTGATGACTCATTGTGATTGATATTTCTGTCCTCCAGAGACAATGAGTCAAGACGTAGGAATTACCGATTCTCTATGGAAACATAAACAGAATCGAGTGATGTTACGTCACGACTGAGAAAAAAGGCTGGGTTCTATGGGACGAATGAATTTATTCTAATTTTCCAAAATTGAGATGATGATTTTTGATTTTCACTCAAAAGGCCGCAGGTGCTCTACACGGGCTCGTTGTTGGCTCGCTTCAGACTCGAGTTCAACATGCATCGTGTGCTAGGCCGCTCTACACGGGCTCGTTGTTGGCTCGCTTTAGACTCGAGTTCAACATGCATCGTGTGCTAGGCGCTCTACACGGGCTCGTTGTTGGCTCGCTTCAGACTCGTGTTCAACATGCATCGTGTGCTAGGCGCTCTACACGGGCTCGTTGTTGGCTCGCTTCAGACTCGAGTTCAACATGCATCGTGTGCTAGGCGCTCTACACGGGCTCGTTGTTGGCTAGCTTCAGACTCGAGTTCAACATGCATCGTGTGCTAGGTGCTCTACACGGGCTCGTTGTTGGCTAGCTTCAGACTCGAGTTCAACATGCATCGTGTGCTAGGCGCTCTACACGGGCTCGTTGTTGGCTCGCTTCAGACTCGAGTTCAACATGCATCGTGTGCTAGGCGCTCTACACGGGCTCGTTGTTGGCTCGCTTCAGACTCGAGTTCAACATGCATCGTGTGCTAGGTGCTCTACACGGGCTCGTTGTTGGCTCGCTTCAGACTCGAGTTTAACATGCATCGTGTGCTAGGCGCTCTACACGGGCTCGTTGTTGGCTCGCTTCAGACTCGTGTTCAACATGCATCGTGTGCTAGGTGCTCTACACGGGCTCGTTGTTGGCTCGCTTCAGACTCGTGTTCAACATGCATCGTGTGCTAGGTGCTCTACACGGGCTCGTTGTTGGCTCGCTTCAGACTCGAGTTTAACATGCATCGTGTGCTAGGTGCTCTACACGGGCTCGTTGTTGGCTCGCTTCAGACTCGTGTTCAACATGCATCGTGTGCTAGGCGCTCTACACGGGCTCGTTGTTGGCTCGCTTCAGACTCGTGTTCAACATGCATCGTGTGCTAGGTGCTCTACACGGGCTCGTTGTTGGCTCGCTTCAGACTCGAGTTTAACATGCATCGTGTGCTAGGCGCTCTACACGGGCTCGTTGTTGGCTCGCTTCAGACTCGTGTTCAACATGCATCGTGTGCTAGGTGCTCTACACGGGCTCGTTGTTGGCTCGCTTCAGACTCGAGTTTAACATGCATCGTGTGCTAGGCGCTCTACACGGGCTCGTTGTTGGCTCGCTTCAGACTCGTGTTCAACATGCATAGTGTGCTAGGTGCTCTACACGGGCTCGTTGTTGGCTCGCTTCAGACTCGTGTTCAACATGCATCGTGTGCTAGGTGCTCTACACGGGCTCGTTGTTGGCTCGCTTCAGACTCGAGTTTAACATGCATCGTGTGCTAGGTGCTCTACACGGGCTCGTTGTTGGCTCGCTTCAGACTCGTGTTCAACATGCATCGTGTGCTAGGCGCTCTACACGGGCTCGTTGTTGGCTCGCTTCAGACTCGTGTTCAACATGCATCGTGTGCTAGGTGCTCTACACGGGCTCGTTGTTGGCTCGCTTCAGACTCGAGTTTAACATGCATCGTGTGCTAGGCGCTCTACACGGGCTCGTTGTTGGCTCGCTTCAGACTCGTGTTCAACATGCATCGTGTGCTAGGTGCTCTACACGGGCTCGTTGTTGGCTCGCTTCAGACTCGTGTTCAACATGCATCGTGTGCTAGGCGCTCTACACGGGCTCGTTGTTGGCTCGCTTCAGACTCGTGTTCAACATGCATCGTGTGCTAGGCGCTCTACACGGGCTCGTTGTTGGCTCGCTTCAGACTCGTGTTCAACATGCATCGTGTGCTAGGTGCTCTACACGGGCTCGTTGTTGGCTCGCTTCAGACTCGTGTTCAACATGCATCGTGTGCTAGGCGCTCTACACGGGCTCGTTGTTGGCTCGCTTCAGACTCGTGTTCAACATGCATCGTGTGCTAGGCGCTCTACACGGGCTCGTTGTTGGCTCGCTTCAGACTCGTGTTCAACATGCATCGTGTGCTAGGTGCTCTACACGGGCTCGTTGTTGGCTCGCTTCAGACTCGTGTTCAACATGCATCGTGTGCTAGGTGCTCTACACGGGCTCGTTGTTGGCTCGCTTCAGACTCGTGTTCAACATGCATCGTGTGCTAGGTGCTCTACACGGGCTCGTTGTTGGCTCGCTTCAGACTCGTGTTCAACATGCATCGTGTGCTAGGTGCTCTACACGGGCTCGTTGTTGGCTCGCTTCAGACTCGAGTTTAACATGCATCGTGTGCTAGGCGCTCTACACGGGCTCGTTGTTGGCTCGCTTCAGACTCGTGTTCAACATGCATCGTGTGCTAGGTGCTCTACACGGGCTCGTTGTTGGCTCGCTTCAGACTCGTGTTCAACATGCATCGTGTGCTAGGTGCTCTACACGGGCTCGTTGTTGGCTCGCTTCAGACTCGTGTTCAACATGCATCGTGTGCTAGGTGCTCTACACGGGCTCGTTGTTGGCTCGCTTCAGACTCGAGTTCAACATGCATCGTGTGCTAGGTGCTCTACACGCGCTCGTTGTTCGCTTGCTTCAGACTCGTGTTCAACATGCATCGTGTGCTAGGCGCTCTACACGGGCTCGTTGTTGGCTCGCTTCAGACTCGAGTTTAACATGCATAGTGTGCTAGGCGCTCTACACGGGCTCGTTGTTGGCTCGCTTCAGACTCGAGTTCAACATGCATCGTGTGCTAGGCGCTCTACACGGGCTCGTTGTTGGCTCGCTTCAGACTCGAGTTTAACATGCATCGTGTGCTAGGCGCTCTACACGGGCTCGTTGTTGGCTCGCTTCAGACTCGTGTTCAACATGCATCGTGTGCTAGGCGCTCTACACGGGCTCGTTGTTGGCTCGCTTCAGACTCGAGTTTAACATGCATCGTGTGCTAGGCGCTCTACACGGGCTCGTTGTTGGCTCGCTTCAGACTCGAGTTTAACATGCATCGTGTGCTAGGCGCTCTACACGGGCTCGTTGTTGGCTCGCTTCAGACTCGAGTTTAACATGCATCGTGTGCTAGGCGCTCTACACGGGCTCGTTGTTGGCTCGCTTCAGACTCGAGTTTAACATGCATCGTGTGCTAGGCGCTCTACACGGGCTCGTTGTTGGCTCGCTTCAGACTCGAGTTTAACATGCATCGTGTGCTAGGCGCTCTACACGGGCTCGTTGTTGGCTCGCTTCAGACTCGAGTTTAACATGCATCGTGTGCTAGGCGCTCTACACGGGCTCGTTGTTGGCTCGCTTCAGACTCGAGTTTAACATGCATCGTGTGCTAGGCGCTCTACACGGGCTCGTTGTTGGCTCGCTTCAGACTCGAGTTTAACATGCATCGTGTGCTAGGCGCTCTACACGGGCTCGTTGTTGGCTAGCTTCAGACTCGAGTTTAACATGCATCGTGTGCTAGGCGCTCTACACGGGCTCGTTGTTGGCTCGCTTCAGACTCGAGTTTAACATGCATCGTGTGCTAGGCGCTCTACACGGGCTCGTTGTTGGCTCGCTTCAGACTCGAGTTTAACATGCATCGTGTGCTAGGCGCTCTACACGGGCTCGTTGTTGGCTCGCTTCAGACTCGAGTTTAACATGCATCGTGTGCCAGGCGCTCTACACGGGCTCGTTGTTGGCTCGCTTCAGACTCGAGTTTAACATGCATCGTGTGCTAGGCGCTCTACACGGGCTCGTTGTTGGCTAGCTTCAGACTCAAGTTTAACATGCATCGTGTGCTAGGCGCTCTACACGGGCTCGTTGTTGGCTCGCTTCAGACTCGAGTTTAACATGCATCGTGTGCTAGGCGCTCTACACGGGCTCGTTGTTGGCTCTCTTCAGACTCGAGTTCAACATGCATCGTGTGCTAGGCGCTCTACACGGGCTCGTTGTTGGCTCGCTTCAGACTCGAGTTTAACATGCATCGTGTGCTAGGCGCTCTACACGGGCTCGTTGTTGGCTCGCTTCAGACTCGAGTTTAACATGCATCGTGTGCTAGGCGCTCTACACGGGCTCGTTGTTGGCTCGCTTCAGACTCGAGTTTAACATGCATCGTGTGCTAGGCGCTCTACACGGGCTCGTTGTTGGCTCGCTTCTGACTCGAGTTCAACATGCATCGTGTGCTAGGCGCTCTACACGGGCTCGTTGTTGGCTCGCTTCAGACTCGAGTTTAACATGCATCGTGTGCTAGGCGCTCTACACGGGCTCGTTGTTGGCTCGCTTCAGACTCGAGTTCAACATGCATCGTGTGCTAGGCGCTCTACACGGGCTCGTTGTTGGCTCGCTTCAGACTCGAGTTTAACATGCATCGTGTGCTAGGCGCTCTACACGGGCTCGTTGTTGGCTCGCTTCAGACTCGAGTTCAACATGCATCGTGTGCTAGGCGCTCTACACGGGCTCGTTGTTGGCTCGCTTCAGACTCGAGTTTAACATGCATCGTGTGCTAGGCGCTCTACACGGGCTCGTTGTTGGCTCGCTTCAGACTCGAGTTCAACATGCATCGTGTGCTAGGCGCTCTACACGGGCTCGTTGTTGGCTCGCTTCAGACTCGAGTTTAACATGCATCGTGTGCTAGGCGCTCTACACGGGCTCGTTGTTGGCTCGCTTCAGACTCGAGTTCAACATGCATCGTGTGCTAGGCGCTCTACACGGGCTCGTTGTTGGCTCGCTTCAGACTCGAGTTTAACATGCATCGTGTGCTAGGCGCTCTACACGGGCTCGTTGTTGGCTCGCTTCAGACTCGAGTTCAACATGCATCGTGTGCTAGGCGCTCTACACGGGCTCGTTGTTGGCTCGCTTCCGACTCGAGTTCAACATGCATCGTGTGCTAGGCGCTCTACACGGGCTCGTTGTTGGCTCGCTTCAGACTCGAGTTTAACATGCATCGTGTGCTAGGCGCTCTACACGGGCTCGTTGTTGGCTCGCTTCAGACTCGAGTTTAACATGCATCGTGTGCTAGGCGCTCTACACGGGCTCGTTGTTGGCTCGCTTCAGACTCGAGTTCAACATGCATCGTGTGCTAGGCGCTCTACACGGGCTCGTTGTTGGCTCGCTTCAGACTCGAGTTTAACATGCATCGTGTGCTAGGCGCTCTACACGGGCTCGTTGTTGGCTCGCTTCAGACTCGAGTTTAACATGCATCGTGTGCCAGGCGCAACCTGTGGACTAGCACGCCGAACTCGTATTCACATGAACGAAGTTAATTCCCTTGCTCACACTTTTTATATATCTCACTTTTTTCCGGTATTCAAAAATATGTATCTGGGTTTTCGCATTCACGAAATTTTCTCATTCTGCATTCGAAGAATTTGAAAAATTACACATTTTCTGTTCAAAATTCTGTGAATACGGTAATCTCCGTTTCTTAATTATTATCAGCAGAATGCAAAAACAATCATATTAATATATCTCAAAAATTACGGCCGTGATAGTTTGCGGCGTGAAATACGAGCGCCTGAGGCCTCTTGAATTGGGGGAAATATATCGTACTCTTACTCCGAATCTAGTTTCATGATTATGGTGTCCTTGAAAAAAATTGAGTTTCCAATTTGAAGACATTCAAATTTACATTATGTTTCCGTTCATTGGTTCCTCCCGGAATCCATGTCCTCTACTCACCCGGATCGCAGGGATGATCTATTTTGGTGACAGCATCAGTGACAGGACCAAACCGACGCGTCGTCGAGTTGAACTTTGACAAGCGAGGGTCAGCTGGCTTACGGTGGCTCACTCGGTTACTGGCGCGCTTGTACGCCTCGTCAATCGAGTAGGTGGCGCAATTAGCGAGACCCTACGACAAGGATACAGTCTATTATACATTTGGCGAAACGGGCATACATTTTCGAAAAAAATAAATCATATCGGATTTCAATTAATTTTGAGAGAGAATAAATTATAAAATACGTTCAGCCCATAAAATGATTGGAATTCATGGATGGGGGTGATGAAAAATCGAACACAAAGGCCCGTCTTGAAATAATAGGTGAAACCGAGAATATTTTAGTTTAAAAAAGTCGAAACTTCATTTTCTTTACATAAATATACAACGAAACTCTGGTTGTGTACAATATCGACTGGAAGTATATGAGATAACAAAATAATTGACCATCCTCCGTAGCTCGGTCAGCTTAGGCACCGCTTCAAAAACTGAAGTCAACGCTGAGCGTGGGTTCGAGCCCTACATAAAGTTTTTTTTTTTAATGTTCTTTCACTTATCATCACTCCATGGTTCATTTTCAGAACGGCCAACTTGATTCATCAGATGAGCGGAGCGAAGATTCCATTTCACATACCTAAAAAATGGGCTTGGTTTTTTATGTTTTTGGGGGGAATTTTGTGCGTGGCATACAGGCCAGGAAAAAATACCTATCGAATTGAACACATATTTATACATTTTCCACATATTTATGTCATACCAGAATAGGCTGGGATTGGTATTCAGAAAAATCAGTCGAAAAATTTCTCAGGACAAATTCGTAAAGTTTGGAAAATCCTCATAAGAATAACCCAGAGGAAAAATACTTGGAAAATGAGAATTTTCCAAAAGCTCTCAACTTCTCACCGAATATGAAAAATACTATTATACACCTTTGCAGAGATTTTCGTAACAATCGGATGAGAAACAACAAAGAAAACGCAATAAAAGTGTGCATTTTATTGAATATTTGGATCAATTGGTTTTGCAAAGTGTTTATGCGACAAGTTGCAGGTTACTATAAATATCAACAAGTTTCAGGTGAGGTTTTTGAACGTTTGAAGTGAGTCAAGGTTTGTGGATGTGAATTGAGCTGACAAGTTATTTTTCATTCTAGATTGCCATACTTCTAAGCTCATCTCACAACGCGAATCCCGCGTTTTCCTAGTATAAACATTTGTGATGATGTGTATCAGTCTGATTTTCGAATTTTGTAAACATTTGAATTTATTCGAAGTACACATATTCTCTCAACAAATTTTCTCCTCTCCAGGTCATTATTCCCACAGGTGTTTCAAAATTCGGCAATGATTTTTCCCGAAAGTGCTTCAACCGATTGCAACTCAACCACGATCTAGTGATTCCAACCTTTTGTATCATAACATAAAGAAAGGTCATCCTACTCGGGTTTTGAAAGTGAAATATTTCCGGGATCAGAATCTGAGACCAGCGACCCGACTGCCTGTAGCGCAACTATCGGTTTCATGCCGAACTATTCCAAACAACAATGATCAACAATGCTATACACGGCCCAGTAGAATTTTGATGTTTAAAGTCGTGCATTCATTTTTTTACGAGAGTTATAAATTTTGTTGATTAAACAATTCCACCGATACCGTATAGCCACTTTAATCTAAATCCAGTTCATACGGGTATCCGCTGAGTCGCGACATGCAATCGGGACCTTTGGGTCTTAACTGACCGCAAGAAACTCCAAATGCCTCCCAAGTTATCAGTCTGTGAGTTGGGTCACCTTCCTCATAACATGATGGAATAGGTGGGTATCACTACATCGTGCCTCAACAATGTATGTTTTAGAGCCAGATTGTGACACTTGTGTGTCAATAATTTCTTTTCCGTTTGACCTGTGGGGCGTGACAAAAAAAAATCACTTTTTCGAGTACCTTAAAGTGGTGGGAATTTAACCCACTCGTGTGACTGCCCTTTTGGTGGAAACAAGTTTCAAACTGCCACAAATGAGAAAGTTTTTATTTTATCGTATCTATTTTGATGCGTGTTTCAATTTTGATAAGTATCTATTGAGAGGCAACATGAAACGATACGATAAAATTAAAACTTTCTCATTTGTAGCGGTTTGAAACTTTCTCCAACAGAAGGGCAGTCACACCAGTGGGTTGAAGACACCCCACTTCACAGTTCGCTAGAATCGCATCTTCGCTTCGCTCTTCCAATGAATGCATTTCTCAGAAAGTATCAGATGGTCAGTTCTCAGAAGATCGTACCTTGAATGGATGAGCAGTCTCCAAATTCTTCTTTCATCGAATTTGTACCCATTATTTTTCAACTCTATAAAAATGGCTATGATATTCAAACTGGAGGCTTCTGTCAAGTGATGTCACTCAGTGTTGCAAGAGACATACAACAATGTACGCACCAGTTGGAATTGACCAATCAGAATGTTTGTTAGTCCACCAGTGCAGCGCTGTATTGCTATAGTTATACCTCGTTCACATTACAGAATTTAACTACAGTTAAGTAGATAACGTTAGTTAAGTTATAATATGAACGGAACTTGGTTAGTAGTTAACTCCAGTTATGTCTTAACTAAGTTCCTAGAACTCAGTTAGCTTAACTGCGATCAAAATTCACCGCCTTCTCAAAGAGCAACATAATTCGTATCGTCACATTGTTGGTTCAAAGCAAGGTCCTCTATATTATTTACATCATTCGAATGATATAGATGGCTTTGTTCAAAAACAAGGCGAGATAATGGAGATATCAACAGAAAATCTGTAAATCTTTGAAATGCAATATAAAAATTAACAACTATTTCATCGCTGTCAGTGTGAACACTTTAACTCAGTTAAGAACGGTGTCATCCATGATGCTAACTGCAGTTAGTTTAACTGCAGTTAGTGATCCTAGTGTGAACGAGGTATTACGATTGTTTGTCATTTGTTACGTGACAGAAGCCTATGTGCATATTTATATGTATTATTCTTACATATGTTCTCTCAACTTTTGTTTGTGTTTGTGTGTGGGGAGGGGAAGGGGGGAGGGGGGGTGTATACAGCTGAGAAAGGTAGGAAAAGTAAAAATCAAAAGCCATACATTAGTAATTCAAATCCACATCAATATTTGATTCACAAACATGCATATACCAACTTAGCATTCTACTACAGTACACCGATAAAAACACAACGTTACGCCGGCTCAGTCAATAAACAGTGTCCGGTAGCGTAACGTCCCCCTTCTAATAGCCCGGCTTGAATAAACATGAACAAACACAGGTAAACAGAGGATGAAGGGTTGAGTACCGTTGTTCTCATGTTTGTTTAGTCTGTATTGAATAAGTAGCCTCCCAAGTCTAGCCGGGTATGTGTTTCTGTCAGCCCATCATTTACAAGCGTGTTGTTAACTTCATGCTCTATGAATATGTCAGTTGGAGAGTGATTATACTGACGTTAATAAGGGATGTTTTAAAGCAATAAGGGTAGTTTTATCTTTGGGTAAAGCTGGATATTGTTGTAACAGTATTAACGTAGTCTTTTCCAAACTATCCAAATTGGATATGGAAAACTGTGATGAGTATATGCAACATATGTATTTATTCATATTGTATTTAAAAACGCACTGTACTGTACTGCACTGCACACGCTTCTTCAAAGTGTAACATTTTAGAGGTCAGAAAATAAGTCCAGGGTCCCGGTTGCCCGTAGCGCAACTATCGGAATTTCTGTTTCAATTTTGTTTTTTCATATTTCTGTTTTTCGTAAGCAGTATCTCTAAAAATTAGTTTTATTTCATTTCTTTCATCATTTGCATTCAATTGTCAGTTGAAAAAATGTAGTTTATTGTAATTATCCATTGTTAACCACTAGTCGTTTGTGTTTGTTTGATTCGGTGTATAATTTCACCATCCTGAAGACAAGCCTTTCAAGGGCTTCGTGGATCTTTCACCATCCTGAAGACAAGCCTTTCAAGGGCTTTGTGGATCTTTCACCATCCTGAAGACAGGCCTTGCAAGGGCTTTGTGGATCTTTCACCATCCTGAAGCTTTCAAGGGCTTTGTGGATCTTTCACCATCCTGAAGACAGGCCTTGCAAGGGCTTTGTGGATCTTTCACCATCCTGAAGACAAGCCTTTCAAGGGCTTTGTGGATCTTTCACCATCCTGAAGACAAGCCTTTCAAGGGCTTTGTGGATCTTTCACCATCCTGAAGACAAGCCTTTCAAGGGCTTTGTGGATCTTTCACCATCCTGAAGACAGGCCTTGCACGGGCTTTGTGGATCTTTCACCATCCTGAAGACAAGCCTTGCAAGGGCTTTGTGGATCAATCACCATCCTGAAGACAAGCCTTGCAAGGGCTTTGTGGATCATTCACCATCCTGAAGACAAGCCTTGCAAGGGCTTTGTGGATCTTTCACCATCCTGAAGACAAGCCTTTCAAGGGCTTTGTGGATCATTCACCATCCTGAAGACAAGCCTTTCAAGGGCTTTGTGGATCATTCACCATCCTGAAGACAAGCCTTTCAAGGGCTTTGTGGATCATTCACCATCCTGAAGACAAGCCTTTCAAGGGCTTTGTGGATCTTTCACCATCCTGAAGACAAGCCTTGCAAGGGCTTTGTGGATCTTTCACCATCCTGCAGACAAGCCTTGCAAGGGCTTTGTGGATCTTTCACCATCCTGAAGACAAGCCTTTCAAGGGCTTTGTGGATCTTTTTGAGATTAGTCATGTATTTGTCATGTTTTTCTGGTGACAATGAAAAGAATATATATGTTCCATATGAAGCAGCAATGCTACACACGGCTCAATGGATAATCATGTCAGCAGTGCATTTGTTTTGGAAGCAAATTATAGATTATTGAAGTTAAAAAATGCCACCGTTACCCTAGCCACTCTAATCTACATCTAGTTCACAAGAGAATCCGCTTAATCGTGACAGGCAATCGGGACCTCTGGCTCTGAAATGACCGCAAGAAACGACAAATACCGTCCATGTCATGAGTATGAAAGTTGGAGCACCCTCGTATGTTGGTATCTCCACATCGTGGTGAAGCTGAGCTGAAAGAGCGACATCATCCATGTTGTCATCCAATCGCAACAAGAGAATGTATAGTTGTGTGGCGTATTGTTTTGTCACATCTTTATTAGTTACAATTCATATGCTGGTTCAATCATGATACAGAAGCACAATTAATTCATATTTTTTTTAAACAACATGGACACTTTATACGGACTCGTGGTTCGTCATGCTCGGAAATTTGTGAACCCTCTTGGAAAAAATCGAAAAAGATGTCTCCAAATGGACGTAATTCTTCACGGTATTCATGCAGATGGCGCCATGAATGATGCACGTTGTTTAGAAGTCTCACATGGATCAGATCAACCGAATCGAATTCGGAAATAAG
>OZ023336.1:11397518-11417518 GCA_964007535.1 Brachyptera risi | reverse complement strand
ATAATTATTAACAGAATTATTCATTGTTTTCATCACACCCAAACTCGTATAGAAGAAAATAAGGGGACTTTGTCCGGCATAGCTCTGCGTGTCAACCCCTCTTCCCTTCCCTAACCACCCTAAAACACCCCAAAACACAACCCTTATTTCCATACCGCGCTTTTTGGTGTCGCGCCCTGAAAGCCTGTCGCGCCCTGAAAGCCTGTCGCGCCCTGAAAGCCTGTCGCGCCCTGAAAGCCTGTCGCACCCTGAAAGCCTGTTGGGGAAACGGAACTCTTACAAGTTTGTCTAATTCATTTCATTTGATTGTCCACAAGATAACTAATTGGCCCCAAAAGCTTCTGTTTTATTTTGTGTATACACTTGGTGTTATTCAATTGAATCGGATACTACGCCAAGCCCTGAAATAAACTGTCGAGATTTATTTATTTTCTGGTTGCTTTGTTGTTATTATCAATTTATATGGAGCAATTAAACGTTTTGAATTCTGATATTTTGTATTTTCTGGTTTCTGTTTCACTTGTTGAGCGTAGAACACGTCTCAAGGACTGTTTCAAATTATCATCACGCTTTTCATACATACATCAGTATTATCAATATCTTTCTAATATATAACTATGAGAGTTATGAATGAATTTATTGCAATCAATTACTCCATTCAAATTATCCATGACATGAGAACTGTCGTGCCTCACAAAGCTTCACATACCGTCTCTGTATTGAAGAACCAATGGTATAAGAGTCCACACCAGCCTTTTTTTTTGTATTGGTCACATACACTGATAAAGAAAGAAAAAACGCAGTTACAACAGAAAAACATTCTCAAAGCCCTTCAAAAAAAGATTAACTGTGGGTTAAAATAGAGAATCATAAGTACAATTCAAATTCGGACGTATTTCTCAAACATTGAAAGTGATAAAGTAGTTGAAGTAAAGAGAAAAAAGCAAAACATTGAGTGATTTGTTACATTCTACTCACGAGCTGTAAGGTATCTTTGATTACTATTCATTTTCAGCAATCGAATCACATCAAGTGGCGAAATAAGTATAGATGGTTGTACAATATTGTAGGAGAAAAATAATTACATAAAACCAGTATTAAGACACTTTGATTAGATAAGTATTTCGACTAAAAGACACATAATACAGTATATTTTTTGAATTGATGAGTCATAATAATATTGATAGTGTAAATAGTACATACTGATCAATCAAACATTGATAAATTGGGTATTGACACTCTTCTAATTTCAACAATTTGAACTGCGGGGCACAACAACATTTATGATAATGAAAAAAATTAGATGTTGTATATAGCAACATAATAATGATTCAATTACTGCTCAATTCTATGATTTTGAAATATACCGACTGGGTTTTCATCATAATGGGATTTATTGTTCGCTTAACGACCCGACAAACGGCTAGGTTATTCAGAGTAGCCATGGTGGATTAATTTTGAGTCTAAAAATCAAATTGAGAGAATATCAATTCATATTTCAATGATTATTGTCAAGCATTGGAATAATTGGAGCTGTTATCATAAAACTACACCTCAATATTATGAAACAGATTCAACTATTTTATCAATGTAATAATATGGGTGATACTATTCAAATCATTATCATTATCACCAATTTTATTCGAATACTTTCACTATTCAACCATCATCAGAGAAAACGTTTCTCAGTGCATTTGCAAATATTATCTATCCATTTTTGAATAAAGCTAAAATGGTGAAGTAGAAAGTTGAACAGTAATCTCATTTTGTATTGAGTGCTTCAATTTGATTCTTGTATTCTGAATCCGTTGATCTGAGAAAAAAATGACTGAAAATGTCCTATATGTTCAGTTTCAAGTTGCTCATAGGAGGTTCAAAAAGAGATTTCCCATGCCGGGAATCGAACCCGGGCCTGCTGGGTGAAAGCCAGCTATCCTAGCCCCTAGACCACATGGGATTGTGTGAGTAGAAGTACATGATTAGGTATGATAGCCTACGTAATAAGACTAAATATAATTGAAGGTCAGATTCGGTTTTTTTGTGTGTTCGTAATTATAACAAACCTGGCTTATGCAGTATATTATGCGTTGTCAAGATGAGCGAGATATTCATGTTGGGTACAATCTAAAACTGACACACCTTGACTCATACAATGTATTTCCTTGGCCAATTTGTATTTGATTTGTGTTGAATGAAATGGTAAATTGTCTTTCATATTGCGAGACTTTCTTCTTCGCCGATGATACTGTTTTACTCGCAATGCATAAAAAACTAGAAATTGTGGAAAATAATATGCAAACTGATTTTAATGAGATTTTGAAATGGACGTATGATAAGAATTTTGTGATTATAACGCGAATAAAACTGGACCAATTCCTCTGTGTTTGCCTTTCAACGAATACAAACACTCGACCCTGTTGATATCATTTTCAACACTTAAAACTATTTACGTAATTTAAAAGAAGAAGTTCGCGATAGTTGCACAGACAAAACGAGTTTAGTGAACAATCACTCTCTTAACAATTGATAACAATAACAATTTGATTCTAATAATTGAACAATAATCAATACTCAATTTTTATCATTACGAGGAAGTTTTTAAATATAATCTTTATTATATATTTTCACATTTAATTCTCTGATTCTTAAAAAAAATAATGCATTGTTTTCATGAATTTTGTTATACTGTGTCCGTGTGGCAACTGTTTTGGCGGCGGTGTTTGAATAAACTTCTCTCTTCACACATTATATTTAGGTGTACCGATTGATCAGCATTTCACTTAGAGACCTCATATTGACCTTTTCATCAAACAATCAAGATCTTGTGCTTTGCAACTATACAATTCGACATGTATATTACCTTCTAATGTTATTCGGCTAATATACATCTCTTTTGCAGAGTCTTTGCTTTCATATGGTCTACTTGGCGGTCCACTTGGCGGTCTACTTGGCGGTCTATATACTTGCCTGGGGAAATGCGTCAGCTGTTCACATAAACAAACAATCTCTTCATAAAACAATATTTCATATATTATATTATTATATTATTTTATATGATCATATTTATTGCTCCATTGGATGTAAAATTGAAACTGAATAACCAAATCACGGCTCCTTACCAACATTCTAGATTATCACCAATTAGCACTCTTTCATTAGAAATTCATATTAAAATTCTATTTTGTAGACCTATTTAAAATAATTAGGTATTGAAATCCTATCAAACTAAGTCTTCTAGGAATGTTACTCTTGTGGTTTCACAATTTAATCATTAGATGAGCGTATGCGAAGACTCCATTCCACTCTTATGGGGCTTTGTCTTTTTTTTTTGGCACTCCACATGTCGCACTCGCAGGGTTTGACTGATCGACATGTGACTTTTTGTGTTCACGCAAACTCATCCAACTTAGAACTGTATGGTTTTTGGGATGAATTAGTCGGACAGATTTTGAGAAATATCATCGCACACTTTCTAAAAACCCGTAAGATTAAGCTGGGCAGGAAAATCTCAAAAATAAAATCTTTCCACATGAGATGAAATTTTCTCTGAATATGTACAGTACATGAATGTTACACATCACCGCCATGTTGTATGTAATTCTTATCAGCCGTTTTGAAGAAAACAATTAATTAACTGTTTTTATTCATCAAATATTATTATAGAAATTAAAGCAGATTCAGGTTGCCGAGATTCACTGCTTTCTAGATTCGATATTTGCACAACAATGAAGGACCGTATATACGTCAAGGTGTATAGAATACCAGAGTCGATAAAGTAGCAAGGGTAGAACTACTTCTCACGACTTTTGAACCTTATTCAGATATCTCGCTCATCTTACAACGCATATGATGCGTTCGCCTAGTAATAATAAACATGGTAAGTGTGATCTCAGTTCGCCGTACCAGCGATTCATGATAGTATACCAGATCGTATAAGAAACTTGACTACTCTCAATATGGCTGAAAGTCAGGTACAGTGTTCGCTTTTGAAGACTTTGGTCGATAATTCTCAGGATATTTCGTTGTATTATCATCAATTGTAGGCGTTTAGATCTCATTTCACCATGTTTATACGCACTTAATATATAATGATGATGACGGTATATTATATCGACCATTGAAATGGCAATAATTTACTATTAGATTGCTTCATAATTTGCCCATTCATAGAATGCGTTGCTTATCTTTCTCATATTCAACTTCTGAGAAGTATATGCTATGTTTTGTATAATTATGATTTCTATTCGGTTATTTAAGTTCATTGTAGCTGAAATGGCAGCTACTAAAATATGTAATCTATGATATTTTTCTTCGTTGGAGTTTTGTGCAATTGATTCCAGAGAGATTCGCTGTTATTTGTTCGATGAATCGATGAATGCATTTCCTCTAGATTTGTCTATATTTTCATCAGTTCATGTTATTGAGGAAGTATAAGGAATCAGGTATTCATTTATTTGTTGAGCAAGTGATATATGCTATCATTATTAAATGCTGACAAGCTGCTTTTGCAGCTTAGCGGATATCAATGTATTTCCAAGATTACTATTTCTTGTGTGAATGAAAAAAGATATATATATATATATATATATATATATATATATATATATATATATATATATATATATATATATATATATATATATATATTATCATCATTATTATTATTAATATTTTTCATTATTTTTACTTCCATTCAAACATGTATAAACGTAATTGCGAGAATTGTTTTGTGATATTATTTATTTATTCATTCAACTGTCCAAATGTATACAATGGAAATTATTATTGTGACGTATTGGGTCAGTCTAGATATTACTCATGCACATTACTCGCCTATGAATTGTTCATATCATTCTATTGACTTGATTTGTGTTGTAACAGTTTTACTATCACTCTGTGAGTTTGAAATAATTTTGTTATATTTGAGGAAATCAGATTTCTCCTCATTCATTTAATATATTGTTCATGATTTCTCACTTCTGGACAAATATCCTCTATTAAACTTTTTTTCTTTTCAACTTCAACTTTATTCTTAATCTTTTCATTCTTTCAACTCAGATATCTTGAAATACGTCATTCATTATCTCTTACTTCATTGTCAAACCTACTTCTCATTTTTCACCATTATTCATTTGTTTCTATCCAACATTGTTTTTCCTCCATTCAGAACCACAGACGAGCCTGGATCAGGCGTTGTGAACTTGTATGTTTTTATATTGGGAATCAATGAGAGAAAATCTTAACTTCATCAAGAGTAAAACTTCAACCTAATCGACTGACTAACCAATAAAACAACACGAATGACAGAGAAGAATTTATCTAAGATAACATTCAAATGTATGATAAAACCATTTTCGTGTATTCAAAAGTTTCATTAATTGTAACAGTTGGTAAATGTCTCACTCGCGGCGCCACCATGCACTAGCGCTGTACGCCCTATACGAGCTTACCGCTTTAAACGCTAGAGCGCATGGCGAGACGAATTCGAACCAACAGTCGATCAAGTAGAGTTTATGCAGTTACAACATATTGATGCCCTTCTGCCTCAACTTATATATTTAATATATATTTGTTTGAATTTATATTGGGTTTAACGACGCGCTGTACTGATGACTACGATCTATTGGCGTCAGTGGATCATATTATATGAGATGGTGGGAAAATGTGATGAAAGGTTATTTTATTGGGTGTTTTTGGCTAGTGGGAAGAAGTCGTTCGTGGCCTGTTGTTAAGGAACCATCCCAGTATTGACCTGAACGACAGAGGGAAACTACGAGAAACACCTGTCAGGATGGTCGACCATGGCGGGAATCGAACTCCTATCTCCTGAATGACGGTCCAGTGTATTAACCACTCGGTCACATGTCTCAGTCTCACCTTATAAATGTCGTGCTAGTGCTGGCTAGCTCCGAAATGTCAAGACGTCGGATGGTTAATGTTGACTGGGAGAGCTATCTCTCATGGCAACATAACATGTATTGCCATTGTTCTTAAGGGTCCATTGGAGTCGATTTAGCGAAATATCAGTTTTTAGGTGACGACTTTTGAACTGTATGAGATATCAAAATTCTAATACGCAAAAAACACAGATAACTATGATGGCTTCGAGGTCATATAAGTGATAACTATTCGAGTCATGCCGCCCAACTGTCAAGCGTATACAGCTGAAAATCATATTTTCTAGCTGAATACGCTTGACAGTTATGCGACATGACTTGACTTGGTATAACTCTCATCATCTTGAAGCTATCATAATTACTGTGTTTTCCGCGTATTAGGATTTCGATATCTCATACAGTTCAAAAGTTATCACCAAAAAACTGATATTTCACAAAATCGTGTCTCATGGACTCTTACGCGAACTTCTATAGTCCTGTTGATGAGCTGGGCTTCGTGATGTGATGAATTCACAGTATTAAGGGCCGTTGTCATGGCTCGCGGCAGGCGGTTAAAAGAACGTCTGACGCCTGCGCTGTTCACATAGTCGCATTTCTTCGCACCCACTTCGAGATTTGTCTAATTCATTTAAATATGTAATTCTTGTTCAATTCAGGCAGTCAAGTGATTTTCAGAACTGTATTATGTGGCACGCAAGAACAATCATGGTGCATATCTGAAAAGTACTGTTCCAGGAGTAATATTCCGACATTACCCTACTACTTGTGTGACCACTTGTATGAGTGAGGGTATTTAACCGCGGCGTTTTTTTTCCAAAGTTGAATGTATTCCATGTCTCACGGCAGAGAGCAACAAGTGTAAGCGGTAAGTATTTCATCCATTCTGATTGGCCAGGAGAAAAAACGCCTGCCGCCTGCCGCGAGTCATGAAAACGGGCTGGATCTTGCTTGCCCTGGCACCGTCGTTACTCAAGTGTTTTCTCAGTGAGGGTTCTGAATCACTCAACGACCAGGTTGAACTGACCGAATCCGTCATTCATGTAGACTGTGCTTGACGATGAATGTTATGATGTGTTGGAGCTATCGAAGTAGAAACTACTTTCAACTACATATTATTATCCATGAGATAATGCAACTAATTTCGAATTCTGAGATATATTTCCCCTCACCTACTCGATTCTTAACGACTCCGAAGAGTCAAAGTCTCTGGGTTATATGGAGAAATTCAGCCCGATACTTATATAGGCCTACTATAGCCCTAAATGCTGAATGTTGTCACTAATGTTGGACACTACGACCCTATAACTAGTGTTCAACGAATTGCAACGGTATTCATTCATTTCTGGTTTTCTCTGAGATGAGAGAAATGAATATCTTCATCATTTGTCGAAATCCACCTTCCTTCAGGGTAGTGATGCCTTTTTGAAAAAAAAGTTGTGACAAACATTGTTGAACAAAAAATGTGATACGTCGTAAGTGAAGTTGTGGCAAAAGTTACTACACAATTTGTGACAAAATTTGTAAAAAAAACTTGTCACAAAATTCGTAAGAATTGTTGTAACAGGAGGTGAAGGCCCAACAAAAGTTGTAAAAGAATTTTGTAACAAAAGTTGTAACAGAAGTTGTAGACCTGATATAAGTTGTAACAGAAGTTGTAGGCCCAACATAAGTCGTGACAAAATTTGTGTAAAAAAACTGTAACAAAATTCGTAAGAATTGTTGTAACTTTAGGTGAAGGCCCAACAAAAGTTGTAACAGAATTTTGTAACAAAAGTTGTAACAGAAGTTGTAGACCTGATATAAGTTTTAACAGAAGTTGTAGGCCCAACATAATAAGTTGTAACATAAGTTGTAACAGAAGTTGTAGACCCAACATAAGTTGTAACGTAAGTTGTAACAGAAGTTGTAGACCCAATATAAGTTGTAACAGAAGTTGTAGACCTGATATAAGTTTTAACAGAAGTTGTAGGCCCAACATAAGTTGTAACATAAGTTGTAACAGAAGTTGTAGACCTAATATAAGTTGTAACATAAGTTGTAACAGAAGTTGTAGACCTAATATAAGTTGTAAAAGAAGTTGTAGGCCCAACATAAGTTGTAACATGAGTTGTAGACCTGATATAAGTTTTAACAGAAGTTGTAGGCCCAACATAAGTTGTAACAGAAGTTGTAGACCTGATATAAGTTTTAACAGAAGTTGTAGGCCCAACATAAGTTGTAACATAAGTTGTAACAGAAGTTGTAGACCTAATATAAGTTGTAACAGA
Source organism: Brachyptera risi (assembly GCA_964007535.1). Classification (NCBI taxonomy): domain Eukaryota; kingdom Metazoa; phylum Arthropoda; class Insecta; order Plecoptera; family Taeniopterygidae; genus Brachyptera; species Brachyptera risi. The sequence continues at coordinate 11,409,354 of OZ023336.1, read as the reverse complement.
AGTTGTAGGCCCAACATAAGTTGTAACAGAAGTTGTAGACCTAATATAAGTTGTAACAGAAGTTGTAGACCCAATATAAGTTGTAACAGAAGTTGTAGACCTGATATAAGTTTTAACAGAAGTTGTAGGCCCAACATAAGTTGTAACATAAGTTGTAACAGAAGTTGTAGACCTAATATAAGTTGTAACATAAGTTGTAACAGAAGTTGTAGACCTAATATAAGTTGTAACAGAAGTTGTAGGCCCAACATAAGTTGTAACATGAGTTGTAACATAAGTTGTAACATAAGTTGTAACATAAGTTGTAACATAAGTTGTAATATAAGTTGTAACATAAGTTGTAACAAGTTGAGTAAATGTTGTAACAGGACTCACGTTATCCTGCATGCTTGTGAGGCGCCTCGTGCGAGACTTGAACACCGCTGTGCACAGCTTGGGGCACTGGATGCATTCTATTGGCTGCAACACGATACGACAACATCACAACAACAACAACAACACAACAACAACAACAACAACAACAACAACAACAGAGCTGATATACGATAAACTGCCTCTGATCGAAATTTGCCACCAATATCATCACCGAGATTGTCTCGTGCAGCATTTCTTTTGTCTGCATTCAAGTCGTCTCTGTAGTCTCCATGTTTCCATGTATGTGTTGTCCTCTTATCAAACCAGCACTAGTGGGAATGTATTTTTCCGTTGCTAATAAAGACTTAGGTCCAGTATTACCAAGTCCAGTTAGTATTTATCTGAGAGTTGATAAAAACAAATAGCATAGGTAACCATGGTGATAACAAGTTTGAACTGTCAGATAAAGGCTAACTGGACTTGCTAATAAAGACTTGATCAAATTGATCAAACGGTCCACTACTCGATCAGGTAAGTGTCGAGAATCACGATAATCCGATTCACAATATAGTTTGAACTCAATTCACCACACAACACTATGGAAAACCCCACAGTTGACTCCCATGTTTCCTAGCTCTGGAGCGAGTCTGCATCAGATATCGAGCGCAAGTTTCGTATCCATGTAGCTATAATTGAAGGTACAACGTGTCACTTTTATCGCATATCATTCTATCATTATAGTTCTGGTGCGATTGTTTGGTAAGGCCTGGCTCCCAACTGAAATATGGATTGATCATTATGGACTAGTAATAGTGTCATAGGTTATTGGACGAGCTTTAGCGAGGATTCAATCTGACATGCTGGAAAAAATTGGTGTTCGTTTTTATGTTTTTTTTATGTTTTTTTGTCGGTTCTCCACAGGTCAAACGGCTACAGCTATCGACTTCAAACTTTTTTTCCCATGGTTTCTCATCTAACTTGGATCTGTATAGTTTTGTGGCAATATTGGATGTTACCTTTTTTTTATACCTTTTAGACTCAAAAATACCCATTAGATAACACGGCGGAAAAAGAAATATTCCGAAAAAATATTTTTTATTTTCTAAAAAGAATGAAATTTTGCGTGAGGTTGGGTTACATTTTGATACACATTTCTGAGAACTCTTCAGCTTGATCGGGTGAGCCATTTTGTAGAAAAAACATGAAATGTGTTGAATTGGTACCACTCAAAGCAGTTTTTACCCATTTCTGAATTGAATGTCACCCAAGTGGCGAATGTATGCAAAAGTTTGGCCATAAAAGTCGACATACTATTACTATCCGCTCGTCTAACAACGCATATATGGCGTTTTACTAGTTTATTAGACGAGCTTTAGCGAGGATTCAATTTGACATAATTAACAAAAATGGTGTTCGTTTTATGTTTTTTTCTTATGTTATTTGTCGATTCTTCACAGGTCAAACGGCTGCAGCTATTAACCTCGAACTTTTTTGCCATGGTTCCTCATCTAATCTAGATCTGTATAGTTTCGTGGCATTATCGGGTGGTAAATTTTATTCTTATGCATTTTAGAAATTTCGAAAATACCCGTTAGAATAACACGGCGGGAAAAAAATGAATATATTTTTATTTTCGAAAAAAATGAAATTTTGTGTGAAATCGAATTACATTCTGATAAACATTTCTGTGAATTCTCAGCCTGATCGGGTCAGCCATTTTGAAGAAAAAACATAGAATGTTCTGAATTGGTAGCACTCGAAGCAGTTTTTACCCATGTATAACTTGAATGTCACCCAATTGGCGAATGAAGGCAAAAGTTTGGCAGAAAAATGGACACACTATTACAATCCGCTCGTCTAACAACGCATATGTTGCGTTTTACTAGTTAATGATACATGTTGTGAAATCATTAGACGAGCTTTACCGAGGATTCAATTTGACATACCGGTACTGAGAAAAACTGGTGTTCGGTCTTATGTTTTTTTTTTTTCGGTTTTAATGTTTTTTTGTCGGTTCTTCACAGGTCAAACGGCTACAGCTATCAACTTCAAACTTTATTCGTTATGGTTCCTCATCTAGCTTAGATCTGTATAGTTTTGTGGCATTAACGGGTGATAACTTTTTTTTATGAAGTTTCGAAATTTCAAAAACACGGCGGAAAAAAAAAATATTTTCAAATATCAAGAAATTCTGTGTGAAGTTGAACTACGGTCTGATACACATTTCTGAGAATTCTCAGCTTGATCAAGTCAGTCATTTTGAAGAAAAAAGATGAAATGTGCTAAATTGGTACCACTCGAAGCAGTTCTTACCCATTTATTAGACGAGCTTCAGCGAGGATTCAATTTGACATACTGAAAAAAATTGGTGTTCGTTTTTTTTTCTTGTTTCGTGTTTTCTGTCGGTTTTCCACAGGTCAAACTGCTATAGCTATCAACTTCAAACTTTTTTAAATTATGGTTCCTCATCTAACTTAGATCTGTATAGTTTTGTGGTAATATCGGTTGATAAGTTTTTTTTCATGAGTCTTAGAAATTTCAAAAATACCCATTAGAATAACACGGCGGAAAAAAAAGAATATTTTTATTTTCAAAAAAATAAAAAAAAAAAAAATTGCATGAAGTTGGGTTACATTCTGATACACATTCATGGAAACTTTCAGCTTGATCGGGTGAGCCATTTCGAAAAGAAACTATAAAATATGCTAAATTGGTACCACTCGAAGCAGTTTTTATCCATTTCTGAATTGAATGCCACCCAATTGGCGAATGTAGGCAAAAGTTCGGCCGTAGAAGTCGACAGACTATTACTATCCGCTCGTCTAACAACGCATATATAGCGTTTCCCTAGCAACTTGAATATCACCCAATTGGCGAATTCAGGCAAAAGATTTGCAAACAGTCGACATACTATTACTATTCGCTCGTCTAACAACGCGTATATGGCGTTTTCCCAGTAAGCGAAATGGATTGTGGCGTTTCCATGTAACCGTTCAAAATAAGAAACTATGTTATAGTGATCATGCTGATCAGACGAGCTTTAGCGAGGATACAATTTCAATTTCAATTTCAATTTCAATGGATTCAATGTCCTGAAAATGAATGTACTAAAGAGAAACCCACTGAAGAGATTCTCCTGGTAATTCGAAACCCCTACTCGAAATGTTAGAGCTCCATTCATTATTATCAATGGAGGATCTTCATTGCTGGCGAAATTTGGCAGGGCCGTTCTCACATTCAACCAGTTTGAAAAATAATTCACATGATTTTTCTGCACAAAATCAGACACACGGAAAATACAACAAAATACAGAGGTATACATAAATACATACGGTTGTCGTACACACAGATATATATATATATAAATATATATATTTATATATATATATATATATATATATATATATATATATATATATATATATATATATCTTTATATTAATATATATATATATATATATATATATATATATATATATATATATATATATATATATATATTAATATAAACCATGCGTGTTGTCTTTCAATATAGAGAAAGATTTTGAGTGTGTAGCTGCAGCCTATGAGGGCAAAGTGGGCTCAGTCATCATTGTTGGTATATATAGATCTCCTGCCGGAATATTCGACATATTTTTAAAGAATATGATGGATGTCCTACAAATTATTTCCGCGAAAGCGTCAGATGTCATTGTGTGTGGCGATTTCAACGTGAATTTTCTAAATGACAGTCATGAAAGGGACACATTGGTAGATCTGTTCTCATCATTCGGATTACGTATGTCAGTAATTGAGCCTACTAGAATAACCAGATTCTCTAGCTCATGTATTGACAATATGTTTACGAACATCAATGAACAATTGTGTACGATAAATGTACTCGATCTGGGTTTGTCGGATCACTGTTTTCAAGAACTTAAGTTAGAACTACCCTCAGAGAGCCAACCTGAAGCAAAATGTCACATCTTTTGTCGAAGTTGGAGCGCTAAAAATATCAACTCATTTGTCGAGAACTTGAGTCAGATACGATGGGATCCAGTTTTCACCTGCGACTCTGTGGACAGCATGTTTGAAGAGTTTATGACTATTCTACGCATTCCATTCGACAAGGCTTTTCCCCTCAAGAAGAAACTTATATCTCCACGCTCAAACAAGAAAACGTTCAGCTGGTTCACTCCTGAGCTGAAGTCTTTATCCGATAACGTAAAACAAGCGTACAGACGTACAAAACTGTCGACATGTATTCATGCTAAACAACTCTATTTAAATCTAAAGCGTGAACTTAGAAATGCCATCTATACGGCGAAGAAAGCGGCAAATGATAGAAGATTATTATCCGCCTCTAACAAACAGAAAGCAGCATGGGACATCATAAACGAGAATATGAACAAGAAGTCACTTGGGACGAAACGCGCTGACATTGTCATCAAAGACGGCAATGGAATGGTTGATTCTAAGCATGTGATAGCAAACATGTTCAATGATTACTTTTCAACCATAGTAGAAGATATGCTGAAATCTCGACCAGGGTTACAGCCTAGTAATTCGTGCACGGCAGTACACGAATCTTACACTAATGAGGTGATATTCCTGACTCCAGTTTCACCCAAAGAATTTTATGAAATCATCTGTAAAGTTGGAAAAAAAAAGTCCGCAGGTGTGGATGAAATACCTTGTCACATCATTAAGCTTGTTGAAGTCTACATCATGCGTCCTCTCGTACACATTATCAACGCGTCCTTTGAACAGGGCTGGTTCCCCACATCATTGAAAATTTCGAAGTTGGTACCGATTCTCAAAAAAGGTGATAGGGCCAATCTATCTAACTATCGACCAATTGCCCTACTCTCCGTTTTTTCAAAAATATTTGAAAATGCTTTCCATTCAAGATTAATATCTTTCCTGAATCGACACTCTTTGATTAATGGAAACCAGCATGGGTTTACAAATGGTAAATCGACAACCACTGCTATATCGTCCTTCATAAGTGACGTAATAAATGCTCTTGAGCGCAAAGAGGATGTGATTGGGGTGTTCTACGACTTCTCCAAAGCGTTTGATGCAGTTGATCACTCAATACTAATTAGTAAGTTGGCATCTTTTGGAATATCTGGAGTAGCAAACAATTGGATAAAAACATACTTGCAGGATCGTAAGCAGGTCGTTTACCTGACAGATGATGCTGGTCAGGTTTATAAATCTGAGGAATCAATTATTAACATCGGGGTACCGCAAGGATCAACACTGTCACCGTTATTGTTTATCCTCTTTACGAATGACTTGCCTAAATTGAACACGATTGGGAAACTCACCCTCTTCGCCGATGACACGAGTCAACTGATCAGCTCAAATAACGATGACGCACCTAAGATGGCTTCTGAGGCAGTCGCGGAACTGCAGGACTGGTGTGTCAAAAATAAACTCTTTTTGAACAAGGACAAAACAATTTTGATGCAGTTCAGAACTAAGCAGAAGAGATGCGAGCATTCACCGTTAGTGAGGATGGATGGCAAGAGTTTGAAAGTGAAGACGGAGACAAAGTTTTTGGGAATAATTGTGGATGAAGTATTGAGCTGGGTTAGTCACGTTAAATCTGTGTGTTCCCAGGTGGCTTCATGCTGTTATCTTCTTCGTAAACTGATGACTGTATCTAGTCTAGACAGTGTAAGAATGCTGTATTACGCCCATATTGAGTCGAGACTGCGTTATGGAATAGTATTGTGGGGTAACTCATCCCAAGTGACAAGACTCTTCAGGCTACAAAAAAGCGCTCTGCGTATCATGGCACGCGCAAGCAGAGACCCGTGTGCTCTGGTTTGGGTCAAAGACTCTTGTAGGTCGTTATTCAGAAATTTTAATATACTGACAGTCACATGCTTATACATCCAAAGTGCTATAATGTTTGTGCTTGAGAACGATCATGTGGGTGTTACTCACGATGAGATTCACGAATATGATACAAGAAAAAAAACAGAGTATGTACTAGAGTCTCACAGGTTGGAACTATTCACGAGAGGACCTATATATGCAGGATGCAAGTTTTTCAATGCCCTGCCAAATTCTCTCAAAGTTTCCAGTAAACAATCATCGAGAAATATGTTCAAAGAAGCTCTGCGTAAATTTCTCACCGAAAAATGCTTTTACAGAGTCGATGAATTCTGTTGAATACTCCATACTTATCTTTGCTTTGGACCTTTGTTCTCTATTTTTATTCGTTTTCAATGTGTATAGTGAAAGTTATTTGCTATTTTTTGTTGTATTTACCTAACTTATTACTTTAAATGTCGTTTTATATCATCTATGTGATCAACCAAAAAGACAATAAACCATTATTATTATTATTATTATTATTATTAATTTGAAATACTGAAAAAAATTCATGTTCGTTTTTAGGCTGTTTATTTCATGTTTTTTTGTCGGTTCTCCACAGGTCAAACGACCACAGCTATAACCTCCAAACTTTTTCTCATCATAGTTCCTCATCTAACTTAGATCTGTAAAGTTTTGTGGCATTACCGGGTGATAACTTTTATTTTTATGAATTTCAGAAATTTAAAGAATACCCGTTAGAATGAAACAGCGTAAAAGAGAAGATATTTTTATTTTCCCAAGAAAATGAAATTCTGCATGAAGTTGAGTTACATTATGATACACATTTCTGATAACTTTCAGCTTGATCGGGTGAGCTATTCCGAAGAAAAAAACATAAAATGTGCTAAATTAGTACCACTCGAAGCAGTTTTTACACATTTATAACTCAAATGTCACCCAATTGTCTAATGTAGGCAAAAGTTTGGCAGAAAAATCGACATACTATTACCTTCCGCTCGTCTGACAACGCATATATGGCGTTTTCCCGAAATTTTGGTACAAGAAATGAAACAAATCCATTTCTCATGACTTTTTCCGATTATAACTCTTATGACATGTCAGATTCTAACCAATCGGGTGATGTCACTATACTGTAGTCAAGTGAGTACCGCGCTCATCTATTTGGGACAATGAGAGTCAAATTGGACACTCTCAACAAACAAATGTCAAGATGGCTTTCGTCAGTTGTTTTCATTGCCACTGAGACTCGAACTGTTCAAGGCAGAATAATGATCCAGGTGGCGGTGAACTGGATCTTCCGGTCAACTATTGGCGAACCAAGATGCATTGAGGGTTGCGTTTGCCCGTTGGAGATGGTGTCGTCACTTCATATCCCTCTCATGTTAAAAATATGTACCAATTCACGGTCCTCGTTCCAAGTACTATTGACCGTGCGTGGATAGTGATAAAAGGAAATAACTTTGTTCACAATTACACGTGTAATGACGTTCACTTTTGTTAAGTTGTCTGAAACAGTCTCGTATGAGGAGTAAAACGGAGATAGTGAGGTTAAATAATTGTCCATCATTCAAACTGTGAATTAATTAATATAGTACGGTAACGCAAGCTATATTCCTAGTAACTTACATCTGGACGATTTATATAGGCCTATGTATCGGAATCGTGTGAGAAGTCCGCATGCCTCAAACGAATAGGTATTCATATTTGATTCATCAGTGAATATCTAATTGCTTATAAGCCTAGCGTATTTGTTTCTTTCCATCGCATCTTGGATGCCAACATACACCGCAACTTGGATGCCAACATGCACTGCATCTTGGATGCCAACATGCACTGCATCTTGGATGCCAACATGCACTGCATCTTGGATGCCAACATGCACTGCATCTTGGATGCCAACATGCACTGCATCTTGGATGCCAACATGCACTGCATCTTGGATGCCAACATGCACTGCATCTTGGATGCCAACATGCACTGCATCTTGGATGCCAACATGCACTGCATCTTGGATGCCAACATGCACCGCATCTTGGATGCCAACATGCACTGCATCTTGGATGCCAACATGCACTGCATCTAAGATGTCAACATGCAATGCAACTAAGATGTCAATATTTGAGGTATATAGGCCTACATGGCATCACATAAGTTCCTAAAAAATTGAAAAAAAAACACCTGATAGAGCAGTGATCCATATTACACAGAAAAGTCCTCACGTAATGGTACGAGTTTTCAAGAGAAGTGAAGGCACCATCTCCCGGCGGCAAACCAACGCAACCCTCAATGCATCTTGTGGCGAACCTACAGCTGAAATAGCTCGATTATCTGTGATTGAATGAGAGGCTATTGTGATCCATCTATATCACCATCCCACCATAACATTATATATATACCGGCATTTGCAGTGCGGTGGTTAGCGCGCTCGCTTCATGTGATCCGGGGGGTGAAGGGGCATATCGGACCTGGTTCGATCCCCGACACTCTCCATATATTTCACTTTTTTGTTTGCGTCTGGGCTCAATGCTGGGATGGTTTCTACAATAAAGGTCACAACCACTTCCTTCCCACAATCCTTTCCTTGACCTAAGGAATCTTCATCTCATCATCGCATCATCTCATTAATCATCCACACAACGCCAATAGATCTTGGCTATCATGATAGTGCGTCGTTAAACCCAATATAAAGGAATACACATGATAATTATCTCATAACGACCAATCCAAATTTCAACTGTGATCCAGGCTTCAGCTCAAATCAATATGACTTGCTCTCATAGAATATTTATATGAAGCCATACTTAGCCTGTATATTCAAACAAGCTTAGCTCAATGAACATAATTGATTCTCAACATCTTCACGAGGTTGAGAACTAATCCAAGTAGCATCTCACCTATAGCACGGCTTGAAGCATGAGTAAAAGTCTGTTTATATCGCTTGATACCTGTTAAATCCTATGCACTTTCACAATGTCAACTGGTTTGAGCAGTTAGCCATGAGACTTTTACTTCTGCTTCAAGCTAGTAGGTCTACAAAGATATTCAGTCACCTTGGGGTGGTACGCGTTGGGTGCTGGAACAAGTGCCGCCTCCTTGGGGGCGAAGTTGAGGTCCCGCTCGGCGCATGCGTCAAAGCCCGGCACGCGCGTGACGTAGCGTGACGTCAGCTTGGTCTGCAGCCTCTCCGCCATACCGGGCACATGGTAGCTGGCCGGACCTGCGCGTTACAACACATTGGTCAAATGTTACGTCCCAGCGCGTGACGTAGCGTGACGTAGCGTGACGTAGCGTGACGTAGCATGACGTAGCGTGACGTAGCGTGACGTAGCGTGACGTAGCGTGACGTAGCGTGACGTAGCGTGACGTAGCGTGACGTAGCGTGATGTCGGCATTGCAATTAATTTTTTTATTGGTAACGTACACAAAAAAAACGGCTCCCAAGCTATTTGATGAAAAATGAATGAATAATAGCCATCTAGCGGCAGAGATGAAGCAGGAAGTAGAGCAGGATGGGTTTCGAAACGTGCTGATCGAACCACAGATGATGTATATCATATCATTTTCATTATGCATATCAATATATCAGCATTCAGGACAGTATTATGTTCATCTCGTGTCCTGGCAATTGTCAGATCGCCCGCAACATTGCCGGGAGGGTGAGAGGTAGATTGTAAGAGATTGCCACAATCTCAGGGTGATCGAGTCATTTGAAAGATAATGCGAGGAAAAGAAGTGATATGAGCCTATCTTGGTGTTTCGACTTCAACTTTGTGGATGAGTAGCCCTACTTTTAAGGCACTACTAGAATCTCTAGAGTGGAATTACACTGAGCTAAAGATCCGAAGTCAGCTGGAGCCCTATTCGGTAACTTTCAACAGTATCGAAGTTGGCCCGTCTCATCTCGATTGTGAGACGGTTTCATCTCACGTAAGGGGAGGAGTCAGTATTGACGCGATTCGAGAACTCTCTGTGAGATGGCAATTATGGGTGTCATTCGTTGTCGGGAGCCTTCGGCTTTTGAACAGGGTTTTGGAATATTTTCAATGCATCAACCAAAAATGACCAGTCAGAAACGTGGAATCATTTTCACACGGCGGTGAATATACGAGGCGGTGGGTTGATATATCATAACCTACAAATATTGTTCTTCAATTATTCCCGAGGATAGGCATAGGCCTACAATCTGTTTGTCGAATAGAATGAGTTATCATGGCACCATCCAAAAATAAACTAGTATAATTAACAGTATATAATCAGATGGGCCCAACAATGTTTCTTATACCTTCCTTGCTAAGTAGGCCTAATTAATAAGTTGAATTTGTGCTAACATACCTTTGATAATAGGTGTTGATACGCCAACGAAGTGGTATATATGCCTACTATTCTCACAATTACTATTTTGGTACAATATACTATTACTTATATAACAATACGCGAACTCATTAACTAATATAAGAATATAATATATAATATGAAAACTTTTATTATCAAAGCCTTTGTACTTAAATGTCTCTATAACCCAACTTTGTACACACAACTCCACTAATTCCCGTCTCACAGTCGATCTCACGAGAGCGCTCGCTCGTGAGACGGTCTCACGTCAAATCGAGATGAAACGGACATCTCACGCGCGCAAAAAGTTGCCGAATAGCGATACGAGATCTCATATCGATTCACAGTGAGACGGTCTCATCTCACCACGCTGTAAGTTACCGAATAGGGCTCCTGGACGAGAATCGAACAATACACCTCTCTTCTGCAAAAATATAGTTATCTCTACCTCCTACATTCCCTCCACTCTCTTTCCTTCTCATTCCTTCTCTTTCTTCCTCTCTCCCTTTCTCTCTCTCTCTCTCTCTCTCTCTCTCTCTCTCTCTCTCTCTCTCTCTCTCCCTCCGTCTCTTTCTCTCTCTCGTGCGCTCTCTCTCGCTCTCTCTCTCTCTCTCTCTCTCTCTCTCTCTCTCTCTCTCTCTCGCTCTCTCTCTCTCTGTCCCTCTCTCTCTCGCTCTAGATAAGATAATGATTAATGCTCAGCTGATAAGGCCCAGGTGGAAAGAGGACAGGTAATGAGTGATAAGAGAGGTGTAATTATGATTTAACAGCGTTTGTTCTCTCTCTAACGATGCGACGCCAGGTTAGCCGAGTGGTTAAGGCACAAGTCTTGTACAGCGGTAGCATGGGGTTCTATTACCCGGCCTGGTCGTACTTTTTTACAAAATGGGATAATTTGATGAAAATTTATTTAATTCGATTGGTTCAATTGATAATTGAAGATTCACATTGGAAATCATCGATAAACGTGTGAGAGAGCTGCTATCTCAATATACCTGTACTATTATGACAAATGAAACGAAACGAGACTCTTTCGAGGGAAAACCGACTGCTTGGTTATTTCATCCCCCCATCTTTCTCATTCCAGTAGTGCAATAATCATCTTTTTTCTTCTGGTTCTTCAAGATTTTATGAAATTCTTCAGACTCATTATGATCGAGCAATGACAACGTTACAACAGAATATTCAACGATTATTGTTAAATAATTAACAAAATGATCAAATTAGAAAAAAAAATTATTTAATATTGTTTATTTTATATCTATTAATTCAGTTATCAAAATGAGAACTGATGAACGTATTTTGGGAGTCACACCAA
>OZ023336.1:11362518-11392518 GCA_964007535.1 Brachyptera risi | reverse complement strand
ATCTGATTTTATATTTCATGAGTCAGAAATGGAACAACTCTATTTGTGTCTACTATACGTGTAATTGAGATTATATTTCGGATGTGATCAAAATATGTAGCACAAATTTAAATTCGTGTTGTGACAAATTCTAGTTTTGCTTCAGAAGATATATAGGGCTCAAAGGTGAGCAAATAGTTCTCGGTTGTAGGATTATCAACCTATATGCAACACGTTGGATGTTTTGGATAGCCATGTATAGTACTTTACCCGATCGGAGGACAGGAAAGCAAAGTTGCCTCTTTTCTTCTTCTTCGTCCCGACGAAAGGGATGTCATAATGTCCCGGTCCAGGAATATTCTGTTTGTGGGAAGAAAGTACATAATGATCCTTCAAATCCTCACTTCCAATATGTTTAGAAAATATATATAACATAAGTTATGATGGTAAAAATGTATTTTAATAACAATCATGTCTCTAATTTACAGCATCATTAGGGAATACATCTCGGTATTTGCAATCAAAATGTTGAGAACACCGGATCCTTTCCGCGAATGCCTCTTGAAATAGCTTCCTGAGCTTCAAAAGACCTCTGATTGGATAATGTCTACCAGAAAGCCCAAGTACCATAGCAACATGTCCGGTCCTCATGTTGTTGTTCACACAGAATCTGGCACTGCTCATGAAGCAGGCAACGCAAAATGTTGAGGTTTTGCTTCAGCAGAGACCCTGGCCACGATTCAGTGAAACCAATTCCTATTTCATCATGATATGAAGAAGGTGACCCAACTCCTATACTAATAACATGGAAGGCATTTGTAGTTTCTTGCGGTCAGTTCAGAGCCAAAGGTTCCGATTGCCTGTCACGGTTGAGCGGATTCCCTTGAGAACCAGATGTAAATAAGAGTGGCTAATGTACCGGTGAAATCATACAATTTATAATTTGTGTGCGAAACAAATACAACTGCCAACATCATGATCAAACTGAGCCTTGTATAGCATTGCTGAGTATTGTTGTTTCAGATAGTTCGATTTAAAAGCGATAGTTGAGGCAAAATCGGGACCAATCGGGACCCTGGACTCGGAAACTGACCTTGGATATATTTCACTACAAAGACGTTAGTTGGAGCACCTTTCTATATTATGATGAAATAGGTTGGTATCACGACACCGTGCCATGACTGTTGTTATATTTTATTGCCATGGTTGGTATTCAGTCCATTATTGTGCTCACTCACCCCAGCATTGAAAAGCCTTCAGAAAAATCTTTCCTCCACATCATGAGCTCTCTCGACAAAGTAAAGATATGATGTTGTTTGTGTTTACCTCTCTGAGCGTATTTCTTTCCAGCAACTCTAACAGCCTCGGCTGTTTGCTACACTTCCTCTTGTAGAACCTGATCAGCTCGTCCTGCTCTCTAGCGGGGTTCGGCCGTGACGCGTACACGTCGTAGTCGGCCGGACCGGGACCTTCCTTACCGACGCCCAACGGACGCTTAGCCGTGTACTTGCTCCATTGGTTGCCCTTGTATCGGTCACAGGTGAACTCGCAACACTGTCACAAAGAATATTTTATTCGTTATTGCGTTTGACGACGCGCTGTACTGATGAATAAGATTCATTGGCGTCGGGGAATGATGAATGAGATGGTAGGAAAATGTTTCGGAATGTTATTATACTGGGTTTTTTTGAATAGTGGAAAGGAGTCGGTCGTGGCTGTTGTTAGAGAACCATCCCAGTATAAATCGAGCTAACGGAGAAATATCTGTCAGGACGGTCGACCAGGGCGGAAATCGAACCCGGGTCTTCTGAATAACTGTTCAGCGTGCTAGCTACTGTACCACCCGCCTCAGTGAGGATATATCAACGTTGATGAATAAAGCATAATTACTTTAGTCATGATTGGCTTTTGCGACGCATTACAATGATAACTTTTAGATATATTTTAGTTTGAATGACCAATGGGATGATATGAGGTGAAAGTTTCTTAGATAACGTAAAGTATAGTAGGGAGGTAGCGGTCGTGGCCTATATTGTAAGAACCATCCAGACTTCAAGTGGGCTACAGTGGAAGGCCACGAGATCCTCTAGAGATAGATGATGGCGAGCATAAAACGGAGGCCCGATCTACTCTCACCTCACGGCCACGTGGAACAAGCGCGTTATTCACTGAGCTACCAGTGCTGACAGAGAATGTATAAAGTGAGAATTGAGAAGTGTTAATAAGTGGAAGAAGACATTCATAATTACTCATGGTTATACAGAGAGACTCGAACTCGGGTCAATGTCTGAAAATTTCAGACCAATGAGAAATGAATAGAACAATTCTGTCAGAGAATGTGATGGTTACGCCACAAAAATATCAAGCGCAAACAAAATGATATCAACACATCAGCCAAATCGAATCTCACGCATATTAAACCGGCACCTCCACCAAAACTTGGTTTCAGAGCTGCTTTCATATGATTTAAGTCATGTTCGTCATTATTTATTGATCCTAATCAACCCAATTGCATATTCAAGATACATAATGGATGTGAGTGATCGTGAGCACTGATTCATCTCCGATAATGTAAGGATCTATTGGCGTCTGGGCCTGCACGATGAGAAAGATGATGTTACGATGAGATGGAAGGTTATCTTGAGGTTCTTGGACAGTGGGGAAGATGTGATTGTTCCATCTGTCCAGGATAAATCATCCAAGTAACACCTCCAGCGACTGAGGGAGGCCACGATGAATCCCTTCCAGGATGGGGATCGAACCCCGGTCTCATTAATGATGACTCAGCTCTTCAGTGACTGATCCAAACCGTCTCAAAGTTTGCAAATGATTTCATATTGATTTCTTGATAAACTCCAACATATTGGATATATTGGCATGAAAATGTATTTTTTTTAAGATACAGGCCTAATATATCGAGTAAATTCGTGACTATATAGAGTTATTCATATATTTTTTTTGGGGGGGAGGGAAGGGGTTAACGACGCACTGTACTGATAACTACGATCCATTGGCATTGGTGACGAAATTGATACATGAGATGACGGGATGATGAGATGGAAGGTCATTTTATTAGGTGTTTTTGGATGGTGGGAGGGAGTCAGTCGTGGATTGTTGTTGAGGAACCATCCCAGTAGAGCCTGTTGACCTGACATGTGGAAATTGTTCACATCATGGTTCCTGAAATTCAGATGATGATTTCCAGTTTTCTTCAGGCCAAGTCGGAAAACAGTCGCAATATTCATTGAAATCTCTTCGCAGGATTGCGATGTCTATGTCCTTCGAAATACTGATTCACGATGAGGGGGTTGGTGCAAAAACAAGTCAAGTCACAAATTTCATATCTGGAGATAGCCAAGACATTAGATTCCAAATTCCAAAATAAATAAATAGCTTGAATATTATTCACTTTCATAAGTATAGTAATACAAATACATCAATTTTCTACTGGACAAATTATTTTGAGTGACTTTTATTGAAGGGATGATTATTTTTTGCAACCCTTGATGAATTTGGACTCGTATTGTTTTCGCACCGGAAATACTGTTATAACTTAATCACGATTTTTATCAATTTTTTATTTTTTTATTTTTTTATTATTATCATCAGTTTTGTACATACAAATAAAAACACAGAACAGTCAAATACTATCCACAAAATCTCCAAGAGAGACTTGACTGTGGAAAGAAAAAAAATTAAATTATATCTGTATATTGCTCAGCTCTAGAAATTATACATCAGTTATGTATGGTGACTGAGAAAATATAAACATAATTGATAAATTGAGTGGCAATAAAGAATATGAGTGGAAAAAAAAGAAATATGATCTACACGATGGACTATTTTTCACAAAAGAATGATTCGAAATTACACTGATAAAGATATTGATACAACAAAATCAATACAAAGTTGATATTTTGATTCCTAGACTTTCTAGATTTTTTAGGTTTCAAACTCTAGACAGCCATTTGATGAAATCTGACGGCTCACTGCCACCTTGATTGGTTGCAAGAACGGGGCATGTCTTGTTTCTCTCACGAAAGTAGCTGGCCTCAAGTGTGCATTGCATACTGGCTTGTAAGGTACGTCTGGACTTGACTTATTATTGCTAAAAAATGAAGACAAAAAAATATTTTACAAAATTGCGCGCTTTTCTCAAAAACGTCAAAAATGTGACGCGACTTGTTTTTGCATCAACCCCCTCGATTGTTGATTTGATTTGTGAGTCACAACAAGTCTTCACCCTGCTTACAGCCACCACACGTCAGCCCCGCGGCTCACCCATACGATAAACACCCCCTACGCTCATCGAGACAACCCAGTAACCTATAGGCACTAAGACAAGTATCTAGCACAATGAACCGTCATATGGGAGACCAAAGTTCGTTTTCCCCCCAAGGTCGACCACTCTGACAGAAGGATCTTGTTGTTCTCCTTTGTCATTCAGGTCAATACTGGGATGGTTCCTTAAAAGCAAGCCACGACAGACTCCTTTCCAATATCCGAAAATACTTAATAAAATAAACTTTCATCTCATCATCATCATCATACTAATACATCATTCACCTATACTGATACATCGTAGTCATGAGTACAGCGAGTCGTTGAACGTGATTTAGATAAATATGGAGCTGGTCTTCTCCTCACCTTCTCCGCCTCATAGAAGGCCGGTCCTCTAGTGACGTCATGGAACGAAGGTGGGTTCGCCTTGAGAGCGTCGTATTTACCGACGACGTAGCCGTGGCAGTTGGTGCGATGTGGTATAGAGGGCGGTGAGTCGCCCAAGGAATACGGCATGTGGCATTGGTACAACTGGTGACAAATCATCACAGAGGCTGCGTTTAACCAACATGGAAAATATGTATATACGGGGGCGCTGAAGAGCGAATACTGGAATAGCGATATTACTAAGAGTGAAGGAGGGCTTGACATGTAGAAATGTCGTAGGGGGAGCTGAAGAGCGAGTACTGGAATAGCGATACTACTAAGAGTGAAGGAGGGCTTGACATGTAGGAATGTCGTAGGGGGAGCTGAAGAGCGAATACTGGAATAGCGATACTACTAAGAGTGAAGGAGGGCTTGACATGTAGGAATGTCGTAGACAAGTTACTTTTGCGGTGATTTTATTAGAGCACAAAAGAGCTTTGTTAGAGTTTTGGGGTTAGGTTCTGATCGTTTCCTCGAATAGGCCATTCTCTTTCCAAGTGAACACGCCAAGCCCACTTCACTCTTGGTAGTATATTTATTCCAGTATTCACTCCTCAGGCACCTCGTATATACCGATACCAGTGGGACTCGTGATGTAAAACATGACCTTGAAAGACCTGGAAAGTACATCACTTGACGTTGTCGAATGATATACGCGGTCCTCCTCAGTGTGAAGTTGAAAAATAAATGAACACAATGACACTCACACATTGTCAGCTACTTGGTGGGAGGAGTGGTGGTAGAGGTGGGGAGAGAGGAGCGGAAATGAGACCTTTCGCCAGCCCGTGGCAGAGTGCGCGCGCAAGAAGCGTTACGGACAGAAAGATGTACAGGTTCAGAAGACTATATTTATAATTGAAGTCAGCTTTACCTATATTAATAATGTTGATTAGTTAATTATTACTCGTAGTGAGGAGAAAGCTTACGTAACCAAGGGTGGAACAGGTGAATCTGCCAAATATCGTCACTGATGATCACTGGAGCGCCTGAAGAGCGTATACCGGAATAAAGTCGACTCTGTTGTTTGAGAATGGGTTTGGGTGTTCAATCTTACCTGAACCCTGACCACATTTCATTGAAAACTGTACCCGGAGTCTATGGCACACGATAGAGTAGACTTTATTCCGCTATACGCTCTTCAGTGCACATTAGTCACGTGGTCAGACCCGCCTCCAAGCTGAATAAGTTATAATCAAGAGTGCATGATGGGAGTTGATTTAGAAAAATAACAGTTTTTTGATGAAACCTCTGGAACATCTTCAGTACATTTTTCAGGGGACAAGACAGAAATACTTGTCAGAGTGAAAAACTTACTGAAGAATCTATTTGAGATGTGGGAGCTTATAGATGGGATCAGAAACTGAAACTACTGAGGTGAAAGTTGTACCGAAGAGAAACTCTCCAAAGAGATTCTACTGCATCTTTTGAACAATATGAGTCATCGAAATTACGATACGAGAGAAACAAAAATATCTCCGATAACTTCGAAATGGAGTGAAACTGAATAAAAAAAACTCCGGATCATAACAATCATACATGTATATAGCTGAAGCATGTGTTTTTTTTTCCACGTGAATCTGTGAAAAATATGCGGTTTAATTCCAATCGTTCTCACTTATACCGTCTTGTTGGTATTTTAATTATCTTTGTTTTTCTCGTATCAGAATTCCACTTGCTCTTACCATTCCAATATAATCACCAAATGGCTGATTTGTCGCTGAATCGGCTCCCATGAACTCTTAAGAGACAGCTCAGAGCAAAAGTAAAAGTCTCTTTGCCACCCGATCAAACTAATCGACCATGTTGTATTGCATAGGATTCACAGAAATCGAACGACACGAACATACTTTCACTCATGCTTCAATTGCCCCACACAGATTACATTACATCAGTCCCAGTGATCGACCAACAATGGGAAGCAAACACAAACGAATGGTGAAATCGAGATCTGCTTCGTCTCGTCAAATATCCTTCGTTTTGTGCTAGTTTCTATGTGGATCGTCAATACTTATTTCTACATCTGAAGAAAATCTTTATCTACTCGATATGTCACCCCGGACATTGTGTCAGTTTCACTCCGTCAACAATACATTTAGAGTTGGAGAACGGACAAAGATAAAAGAACAAAAGCAGTCGACTATACAAAGGATACAATCAAAAAGAGAAGACAAAGAAAATTGTAGAAAACAAAGGATTATCATAGAAAGGTGAATACAAATACCATGTGAACGCGTGAGGTATAACAACCAGTTATACACTTACCTCCATTTCTGTCTCACTCCAAAAACACACACGATGTAGTGATACCAAAATACTTCATCATGATATGAAGAAGGTGTGAACCGACTCACGTCTTCAGAGTGATATATTTCCGGTGTCAGAATCTACGTCCCGTCCCATTTGCCTGTAGCGTCACTGTCGCTTTCATAAGGAACTACCACGGCTCGATAGATGAGAATATCAGCAATGGTATTTGCTTAGCACGAAAATGATGAATTTTGTAAGTTCCACAATGCCACCGGTACCGTAGTTACTCAAATCTTCGTCCAGGTTCCACTTGCTGCTAGCGCAACTGACGCTTTCATATCGAACTATACTCGGCTTCTGGAGATGATAATGTTAGCAGTAGCATTTTTCCATTTTTTTTTCTTCTTGTGAGGAGGGAAAATCTTGCATAAGACCCTCGCAGGTTGAATTTTTGTTTCGCACGAAAATTATAGATGAAGTGAGTTTGAAAATTCCAATGGTAGCGTAGCCACTCTGATCTACATCCATAGCTCAAGAGGAAGTCGCTAAATCACCACAGGCAATCGGAACCTGGGATCTGATTTGTCCGCAAGAAAGCACAAATACCGGCAATGTTGTTAGTATGAGAGTGGAGTGGGCAGTGGCGTGCCGTGAGATTTGTGTGGAGGGAAGCAATCAGGCCAACACCAAGTCGAGGGCAAAACATGAAATGAGATGTACAAATACATAGAATATGAATATATGAGAATAAACATTATTCATCAGATTATTAGATGAGCTTTAGCGAGGATTCAATTTGACATACTGAAAAAAATTGGTGTTCGCTCTCAATTTTTTTTTCATTTAAATTTGTTGTTGTTGTTTTCTGTGAGGTCTCCACAGGTCAAACGGCTACAGCTATCAATTTCAAACTTTCTTTCATTATGGTTCCTCATTCAACTTGGATCTGTATAGTTTTGTGACATTAGCGGCAGGTAACTTTTATTTTTATGAATTTTAGAAATTTCGAAAATACGCATCAGAATAACACGGCGGGAAAAAAAATATTTGAAAAAAAATGAAATTTCGCGTGAAGTTGAATTACATTCTGATACACATTTCTGAAAACTCTCAGCTTGATCGGGTCAGTCATTTTGAATAAAAAACATAAAATGTGCTAAATTGGTACCACTCGAAGCAGTGTTCACCCATTCATAACTCAAATATCACCCTATTGACGAATGTAGGCCAAAGTTTGTCGGAAAAGTTGACATACTATTACTATCCGCTCGTCTATGAACGCATATCGCGTTTTCCTAGTGAATCATTAACGACACCACAATAATTATTCACATTATTATCACCCATCGTCTTCAACAGTTCAACTCCTTCTTCGTACAACTGGTGAACCACTCAGTATATTGAAATACACTTGCTTGCTCGAGGCACCGCGGTCCACTCTCTACTAATGTGAGAGTTATACACTTTTTGATGCGTGGATGCAATCGACAGCGTTACATTCATGGAACTGTTAGACGGATCTATTTGTGAGAGTGAAATATAAATGATATTATTCACGTTAATTTCATTCGAATACGCAAATGGGATCGTTCAATCGTACTTGCAGATATTTGAATCGTATTTTGAATTCAATATAAGTGTAAGTAAGACGAGAACATAATAACATTTAATAGAACAAATCTCGCACGTGACTGGCGCAACAGCTCACTCTACGTTTCCCGCGCAGCTTACGTCGAGGCATTGCATTGCATTGCAAAGCCGCTCACTCTATCTCTCTCTCTATCGCTCACTCGAGTCACCGCTGCCGGATGACACGCAATGCCAATCATTGGCTATATAGAGAGGACATAATTAACTTGCTCATCGGAAAAATTGAGTCCGATGTAAATGATCACTTTATTGATTCATCATTTTCTTCTGATGAAAATTCAACGTGGGTATTTAAAACATTAATTTGCAGCAAGCAACAAAACGAGGAAAGCATTGCTTTCCTTGCTTCCATGGAATAAACGCCCCTGGCTGGGTACACCTTTATATCGTGATAGAGTATGTTGGTATCAATACATCGTGTCAGATTAATCCCTTTCTCACTCTAACACGCAACACCACGTGCTGTGACTTATTGTCACGTGCCCCTACCTTGCCACGCCCCTTGAATGGTTCTTTCTTCCTCTCGTCGGCGATCTCTCTCGGAGACTTGAGGTCGTAGTCTCCCGGACAAGGACCTTCTGCTGTCTTGTACTTGAACCTTGCGTCCGTGTAAGACAACGAGGCTCCTCCCTGCAACCGAACACGTGGAAATCATGTTATTCATTCATTAAATCTAGATTGACTGCAAATTGCATACTCTACAGGTGGTGGTATTCAACTTTGCTTCAGTGTCATTGTTTTGAATTCTTCAGAAACAGCCTTTGTTACATTATTCAAATCATGTGAAACGAACAGACGGACACATCGTGAAAATAAATATCGAACCAATAATAGCCACGATCGATCGATCACAATTTCGGAGAGAGTGAATTTCAATTGACGACTCGAAATAGGCGTGGCTCCACCAGTAGGCCAGTTGGATCTATAGCATTTGTGGTCATTTCAAGATACCCCGATTGGATAATTGAATTTGAGTAAAGTTCTAACAGCCCTGTTGATTGGACGGTATTTATGACGTCATGGGGGCGGAGACTGCGAGTCGACAATTCATCACTGAAGGTCATCAAAACCCTAAAACTAGAGCCTACTGAACAGTGATGGTATTTATCAGCCTGGTTCCAGAAGAAGAATTGAAATCTTGATTTCAGAAATAATCGTCAAAATATTTGCCCTCCAAAATTCAGGTTGCTTCTGATTTGTGACGTGGACAATACTCCATTCTGTTCATGTTTTCATACAGAATAGTTACTATCAGACGTCATGACTCATATTCTCTGGAGGAACCAAAAACGTATTGAAATTCCTGAAATTGAGATAATCGTTTCTAGCTTTTCTGAAATCAGGCATATAAATATGATCATTATTGATGTGAATTCAGTTCCAAAGTTGTGATGTCCCTCAGGGTTTGTCCAGCTGCCATCCCCGCGGACAATGAGGTGCCAATCAGCATGCGTCAATACCCGTACTGAGCCTCTCTTGGAGACCAGACCCAGATCCCGCGCTGCTCTCACCATCCCCGCGGACAATGAGGTGCCAATCAGCATGCGTCAATACCCGTACTGAGCCTCTCTTGGAGACCAGACCCAGATCCCGCGCTGCTCTCACCATCCCCGCGGACAATGAGGTGCCAATCAGCATGCGTCAATACCCGTACTGAGCCTCTCTTGGAGAGCAGACCCAGATCCCGCGCTGCTCTCACCATCCCCGCGGACAATGAGGTGCCAATCAGCATGCGTCAATACCCGTACTGAGCCTCTCTTGGAGACCAGACCCAGATCCCGCGCTGCTCTCACCATCCCCGCGGACAATGAGGTGCCAATCAGCATGCGTCAATACCCGTACTGAGCCTCTCTTGGAGACCAGACCCAGATCCCGCGCTGCTCTCACCATTCCCGCGGACAATGAGGTGCCAATCAGCATGCGTCAATACCCGTACTGAGCCTCTCTTGGAGAGCAGACCCAGATCCCGCGCTGTTCTCACCATCCCCGCGGACAATGAGGTGCCAATCAGCATGCGTCAATACCCGTACTGAGCCTCTCTTGGAGACCAGACCCAGATCCCGCGCTGCTCTCTCCATCCCCGCGGACAATGAGATGCCAATCAGCATGCGTCAATACCCGTACTGAGCCTCTCTTGGAGACCAGACCCAGATCCCGCGCTGCTCTCTCCATCCCCGCGGACAATGAGGTGCCAATAAGCATGCGTCAATAGCCGTACTGAGCCTCTCTTGGAGACCAGACCCAGATCCCGCGCTGCTCTCTCCATCCCCGCGGACAATGAGGTGCCAATCAGCATGCGTCAATACCCGTACTGAGCCTCTCTTGGAGACCAGACCCAGATCCCGCGCTGCTCTCACCATCCCCGCGGACAATGAGGTGCCAATCAGCATGCGTCAATACCCGTACTGAGCCTCTCTTGGAGACCAGACCCAGATCCCGCGCTGCTCTCACCATCCCCGCGGACAATGAGGTGCCAATCAGCATGCGTCAATACCCGTACTGAGCCTCTCTTGGAGAGCAGACCCAGATCCCGCGCTGCTCTCACCATCCCCGCGGACAATGAGGTGCCAATCAGCATGCGTCAATACCCGTACTGAGCCTCTCTTGGAGACCAGACCCAGATCCCGCGCTGCTCTCTCCATCCCCGCGGACAATGAGGTGCCAATCAGCATGCGTCAATACCCGTACTGAGCCTCTCTTGGAGACCAGACCCAGATCCCACGCTGCTCTCACCATCCCCGCGGACAATGAGGTGCCAATCAGCATGCGTCAATACCTCTCTTGGAGACCAGACCCAGATCCCGCGCTGCTCTCACCATCCCCGCGGATAATGAGGTGCCAATCAGCATGCGTCAATACCCGTACTGAGCCTCTCTTGGAGACCAGACCAAGATCCCGCGCTGCTCTCACCATCCCCGCGGACAATGAGGTGCCAATCAGCATGCGTCAATACCCGTACTGAGCCTCTCTTGGAGACCAGACCCAGATCACGCGCTGCTCTCACCATCCCCGCGGACAATGAGGTGCCAATCAGCATACGTCAATACCCGTACTGAGCCTCTCTTGGAGACCAGACCCAGATCCCGCGCTGCTCTCACCATCCCCGCGGACAATGAGGTGCCAATCAGCATGCGTCAATACCCGTACTGAGCCTTTCTTGGAGACCAGACCCAGATCCCGCGCTGTTCTCACTATCCCCGCGGACAATGAGGTGCCAATCAGCATGCGTCAATACCCGTACTGAGCCTCTCTTGGAGACCAGACCCAGATCACGCGCTGCTCTCACCATCCCCGCGGACAATGAGGTGCCAATCAGCATGCGTCAATACCCGTACTGAGCCTCTCTTGGAGAGCAGACCCAGATCCCGCGCTGCTCTCACCATCCCCGCGGACAATGAGGTGCCAATCAGCATGCGTCAATACCCGTACTGAGCCTCTCTTGGAGACCAGACCCAGATCCCGCGCTGCTCTCTCCATCCCCGCGGACAATGAGGTGCCAATCAGCATGCGTCAATACCCGTACTGAGCCTCTCTTGGAGACCAGACCCAGATCCCACCCTGCTCTCTCCATCCCCGCGGACAATGAGGTGCCAATCAGCATGCGTCAATACCCGTACTGAGCCTCTCTTGGAGACCAGACCCAGATCCCGCGCTGCTCTCACCATCCCCGCGGACAATGAGGTGCCAATCAGCATGCGTCAATACCCGTACTGAGCCTCTCTTGGAGACCAGACCCAGATCTTGCGCTGCTCTCACCATCCCCGCGGACAATGAGGTGCCAATCAGCATGCGTCAATACCCAAACTGAGCCTCTCTTGGAGACCAGACCCAGATCCCGCGCTGCTCTCACCATCCCCGCGGACGATGAGGTGCCAATCAGCATGCGTCAATACCCGTACTGAGCCTCTCTTGGAGACCAGACCCAGATCTTGTGCTGCTCTCACCATCCCCGCGGACAATGAGGTGCCAATCAGCATGCGTCAATACCCGTACTGAGCCTCTCTTGGAGACCAGACCCAGATCCCGCGCTGCTCTCACCATCCCCGCGGACAATGAGGTGCCAATCAGCATGCGTCAATACCCGTACTGAGCCTCTCTTGGAGAGCAGACCCAGATCACGCGCTGCTCTCACCATCCCCGCGGACAATGAGGTGCCAATCAGCATGCGTCAATACCCGTACTGAGCCTCTCTTGGAGAGCAGACCCAGATCACGCGCTGCTCTCACCATCCCCGCGGACAATGAGGTGCCAATCAGCATGCGTCAATACCCGTACTGAGCCTCTCTTGGAGACCAGACCCAGATCCCGCGCAGCTCTCAAAATCCCCGCGGACAATGAGGTGCCAATCAGCATGCGTCAATACCCGTACTGAGCCTCTCTTGGAGACCAGACCCAGATCCCGCACTGCTCTCACCATCCCCGCGGACAATAAGTTGCCAATCAGCATGCGTCAATACCCGTACTGAGCCTCTCTTGGAGACCAGACCCAGATCCCGCGCTGCTCTCTCCATCCCCGCGGACAATGAGGTGCCAATCAGCATGCGTCAATACCCGTACTGAGCCTCTCTTGGAGACCAGACCCAGATCCCGCGCTGCTCTCTCCATCCCCGCGGACAATGAGGTGCCAATCAGCATGCGTCAATACCCGTACTGAGCCTCTCTTGGAGACCAGACCCAGATCCCGCGCTGCTCTCACCATCCCCGCGGACAATGAGGTGCCAATCAGCATGCGTCAATACCCGTACTGAGCCTCTCTTGGAGACCAGACCCAGATCTCGCGCTGCTCTCACCATCCCCGCGGACAATGAGGTGCCAATCAGCATGCGTCAATACCCGTACTGAGCCTCTCTTGGAGAGCAGACCCAGATCCCGCGCTGCTCTCACCATCCCCGCGGACAATGAGGTGCCAATCAGCATGCGTCAATACCCGTACTGAGCCTCTCTTGGAGACCAGACCCAGATCCCGCGCTGCTCTCTCCATCCCCGCGGACAATGAGGTGCCAATCAGCATGCGTCAATACCCGTACTGAGCCTCTCTTGGAGACCAGACCCAGATCCCGCCCTGCTCTCTCCATCCCCGCGGACAATGAGGTGCCAATCAGCATGCGTCAATACCCGTACTGAGCCTCTCTTGGAGACCAGACCCAGATCCCGCGCTGCTCTCACCATCCCCGCGGACAATGAGGTGCCAATCAGCATGCGTCAATACCCGTACTGAGCCTCTCTTGGAGACCAGACCCAGATCTTGCGCTGCTCTCACCATCCCCGCGGACAATGAGGTGCCAATCAGCATGCGTCAATACCCAAACTGAGCCTCTCTTGGAGACCAGACCCAGATCCCGCGCTGCTCTCACCATCCCCGCGGACAATGAGGTGCCAATCAGCATGCGTCAATACCCGTACTGAGCCTCTCTTGGAGACCAGACCCAGATCTTGTGCTGCTCTCACCATCCCCGCGGACAATGAGGTGCCATTCAGCATGCGTCAATACCCGTACTGAGCCTCTCTTGGAGACCAGACCCAGATCCCGCGCTGCTCTCACCATCCCCGCGGACAATGAGGTGCCAATCAGCATGCGTCAATACCCGTACTGAGCCTCTCTTGGAGAGCAGACCCAGATCACGCGCTGCTCTCACCATCCCCGCGGACAATGAGGTGCCAATCAGCATGCGTCAATACCCGTACTGAGCCTCTCTTGGAGAGCAGACCCAGATCACGCGCTGCTCTCACCATCCCCGCGGACAATGAGGTGCCAATCAGCATGCGTCAATACCCGTACTGAGCCTCTCTTGGAGACCAGACCCAGATCCCGCGCTGCTCTCAAAATCCCCGCGGACAATGAGGTGCCAATCAGCATGCGTCAATACCCGTACTGAGCCTCTCTTGGAGACCAGACCCAGATCCCGCACTGCTCTCATCATCCCCGCGGACAATAAGTTGCCAATCAGCATGCGTCAATACCCGTACTGAGCCTCTCTTGGAGACCAGACCCAGATCCCGCGCTGCTCTCACCATCCCCGCGGACAATGAGGTGCCAATCAGCATGCGTCAATACCCGTACTGAGCCTCTCTTGGAGAGCAGACCCAGATCCCGCGCTGCTCTCACCATCCCCGCGGACAATGAGGTGCCAATCAGCATGCGTCAATACCCGTACTGAGCCTCTCTTGGTGACCAGACCCAGATCCCGCGCTGCTCTCACCATCCCCGCGGACAATGAGGTGCCAATCAGCATGCGTCAATACCCGTACTGAGCCTCTCTTGGAGAGCAGACTCAGATCCCGCGCTGCTCTAACCATCCCCGCGGACAATGAGGTGCCAATCAGCATGCGTCAATACCCGTACTGAGCCTCTCTTGGAGAGCAGACCCAGATCCCGCGCTGCTCTCACCATCCCCGCGGACAATGAGGTGCCAATCAGCATGCGTCATTACCCGTACTGAGCCTCTCTTGGAGAGCAGACCCAGATCCCGCGCTGCTCTCACCATCCCCGCGGACAATGAGGTGATGAATCAGCATGCGTCAATACCCGTACTGAGCCTCTCTTGGAGACCAGACCCAGATCCCGCGCTGCTCTCACCATCCCCGCGGACAATGAGGTGCCAATCAGCATGCGTCAATACCCGTACTGAGCCTCTCTTGGAGAGCAGACCCAGATCCCGCGCTGCTCTCACCATCCCCGCGGACAATGAGGTGCCAATCAGCATGCGTCAATACCCGTACTGAGCCTCTCTTGGAGAGCAGACCCAGATCCCGCGCTGCTCTCACCATCCCCGCGGACAATGAGGTGCCAATCAGCATGCGTCAATACCCGTACTGAGCCTCTCTTGGAGACCAGACCCAGATCCCGCGCTGCTCTCACCATCCCCGCGGACAATGAGGTGCCAATCAGCATGCGTCAATACCTCTCTTGGAGACCAGACCCAGATCCCGCGCTGCTCTCACCATCCCCGCGGATAATGAGGTGCCAATCAGCATGCGTCAATACCCGTACTGAGCCTCTCTTGGAGACCAGACCAAGATCCCGCGCTGCTCTCACCATCCCCGCGGACAATGAGGTGCCAATCAGCATGCGTCAATACCCGTACTGAGCCTCTCTTGGAGACCAGACCCAGATCACGCGCTGCTCTCACCATCCCCGCGGACAATGAGGTGCCAATCAGCATACGTCAATACCCGTACTGAGCCTCTCTTGGAGACCAGACCCAGATCCCGCGCTGCTCTCACCATCCCCGCGGACAATGAGGTGCCAATCAGCATGCGTCAATACCCGTACTGAGCCTCTCTTGGAGACCAGACCCAGATCCCGCGCTGTTCTCACTATCCCCGCGGACAATGAGGTGCCAATCAGCATGCGTCAATACCCGTACTGAGCCTCTCTTGGAGACCAGACCCAGATCACGCGCTGCTCTCACCATCCCCGCGGACAATGAGGTGCCAATCAGCATGCGTCAATACCCGTACTGAGCCTCTCTTGGAGACCAGACCCAGATCACGCGCTGCTCTCACCATCCCCGTGGACAATGAGGTGCCAATCAGCATGCGTCAATACCTGTACTGAGCCTCTCTTGGAGACCAGACCCAGATCCCGCGCTGCTCTCACCATCCCCGCGGACAATGAGGTGCCAATCAGCATGCGTCAATACCCGTACTGAGCCTCTCTTGGAGACCAGACCCAGATCCCGCGCTGCTCTCACCATCCCCGCGGACAATGAGGTGCCAATCAGCATGCGTCAATACCTCTCTTGGAGACCAGACCCAGATCCCGCGCTGCTCTCACCATCCCCGCGGACAATGAGGTGCCAAACAGCATGCGTCAATACCCGTACTGAGCCTCTCTTGGAGACCAGACCCAGATCCCGCGCTGCTCTCACCATCCCCGCGGACAATGAGGTGCCAATCAGCATGCGTCAATACCCGTACTGAGCCTCTCTTGGAGACCAGACCCAGATCCTGCGCTGCTCTCACCATCCCCGGGGACAATGAGGTGCCAATCAGCATGCGTCAATACCCTTACTGAGCCTCTCTTGGAGAGCAGACCCAGATCCCGCGCTGCTCTCACCATCCCCGCGGACAATGAGGTGCCAATCAGCATGCGTCAATACCCGTACTGAGCCTCTCTTGGAGACCAGACCCAGATCCCGCGCTGCTCGCACCATCCCCGCGGACAATGAGGTGCCAATCAGCATGCGTCAATACCCGTACTGAGCCTCTCTTGGAGACCAGACCCAGATCACGCGCTGCTCTCACCATCCCCGCGGACAATGAGGTGCCAATCAGCATGCGTCAATACCCGTACTGAGCCTCTCCTGGAGACCAGACCCAGATCCCGCGCTGCTCTCACCATCCCCGCGGACAATGAGGTGCCAATCAGCATGCGTCAATACCTCTCTTGGAGACCAGACCCAGATCCCGCGCTGCTCTCACCATCCCCGCGGACAATGAGGTGCCAAACAGCATGCGTCAATACCCGTACTGAGCCTCTCTTGGAGACCAGACCCAGATCCCGCGCTGCTCTCACCATCCCCGCGGACAATGAGGTGCCAATCAGCATGCGTCAATACCCGTACTGAGCCTCTCTTGGAGACCAGACCCAGATCCCGCGCTGCTCTCACCATCCCCGCGGACAATGAGGTGCCAATCAGCATGCGTCAATACCCGTACTGAGCCTCTCTTGGAGACCAGACCCAGATCACGCGCTGCTCGCACCATCCCCGCGGACAATGAGGTGCCAATCAGCATGCGTCAATACCCGTACTGAGCCTCTCTTGGAGACCAGACCCAGATCACGCGCTGCTCTCACCATTCCCGCGGACAATGAGGTGCCAATCAGCATGCGTCAATACCCGTACTGAGCCTCTCTTGGAGAGCAGACCCAGATCACGCGCTGCTCGCACCATCCCCGCGGACAATGAGGTGCCAATCAGCATGCGTCAATACCCGTACTGAGCCTCTCTTGGAGACCAGACCCAGATCCCGCGCTGCTCTCACCATCCCCGCGGACAATGAGGTGCCAATCAGCATGCGTCAATACCCGTACTGAGCCTCTCTTGGAGACCAGACCCAGATCACGCGCTGCTCTCACCATCCCCGCGGACAATGAGGTGCCAATCAGCATGCGTCAATACCCGTACTGAGCCTCTCTTGGAGACCAGACCCAAATCCCGCGCTGCTCTCACTAAATACGAGGACTACACACCTTCAAAACCGAATGTGTGGAATTTCAGTTAATGTATTCTGATCGATTTGGTGAGATATATGTTTTTGTGTGATGACTTTTGAACGGTATGAGATATCGAAATTCTGAAACGCGAGAAAAGCATATGATAGGAATAGCTTCAAGATGGTATTAGTTATAACTATTCAAGTTATGTCGTATAACTGCCAAGAGTACACAGCTGATAAATGTTTTTTTCTCGCTGTATACGCTTGAAAGTTGAACCTATGCTACATCACTGAAATGGATAAAAACTATATTTCTTGGAGCTCTATAATTATCTGTGTTTCTAGCGTATACAAAATTTGATAATTCATACCGTTCAACAGTTATCACAAAAAAAATGATATTTCGCTGAATCAGCTCCCAAGGAATCTTGATGTATTGTAGTATTGGTTGTAATTGGTGACGTACGATAACTCGTTTTCCATGTCTGGGAGGCAAGTAGTCAGCCGCGCTGGGAAGGAGAGAGTCCCGCCGGTCAGCTCTCTTATCCTGGCGGGATGCGTAGGATAAGAAGGGGGCGAAACCCTCTGGAAACCAACATCATACTTCATGTTTACTCATGTTTACGTTCACTTCTTTTATATATATATATATATATATATATATATATATATATATATATATATATATATATATATATATATATATATATATATATATATATATATATATATATATATATATATATATATATATATATATATATATCATATTGGGTTTTAACGATGCACTATACTGATGGCTACGATCTATTAGCGTCGGTGGATGATGAATGAGATGATGGGATGATGAGATGGATAGTTATTTTATAAGGTGTTTTGGATGGTGGGAAGGAGTCGGTCGTGGCCTGTTGTTGAGGAACCATCCCGGTATTAACCTGAACGACGGAGGGAAACCACGAGAAACCCCTGTCAGGATGGTCGACCATGGCGGGAATCGAACCTCGGTCCTCCGAATGACATTTTAGTGTGTTACCACTCGGCCACGCATCTCGATATGTTCACTTTATGTTCACTTCATGTTCATATCATTCACTTTATACTTCAACCAACATTATTAGATGAGCGTAGCGAAGTCTCCATCCCACTCTTATAGGGCTTTGTCTGTGTGTGTGTGTGTGTTTTTTTCTGTGCACTCCACAGGTCGCAGGGTCTGACTGATTGACATAACACTTTTTTTTGTACTGGCACACTTCTACAACTTAGAACTGTATAGTTTTTGGAATGAATCGGTCGGATCGATTTTAAGAAATATGTCAAAATTTTTAAAAACCTCATTAGATTGGGCTGGGCAAGAAAATGTGAGAAATAAAATCTTTTCAAATGGAATAAAATTTCTTGTGAATGCGTATACATGAATGACACACATTATCACCGTTTTGTAAGCAATTCGATTCAGCCGTTTTGGGAAAAAAAAATAGCTGTTTTTATTCATCAAATATACTATAGGAGTGGAAGCAGAATTAAGTTGCCGAGATGCACTGCTTCCTAGATTCAAGAGTTGACCAACAATAAAGTATTTTTATATGCGTCAAGGTGTGTAGAATACCAGAGTCAATAAAGTGGCAAGGGTAGAACTACTTTAACGGCTTTTACAGCTTATTCAGATATCAAGGTGTGTAGAATACCAGAGTCGATAAAGTAGCAAGGGTAGAACTACTTCAACGACTTCTATACGGATACCTCATTCGGATATCTCGCTCATCACAAAACGCATATTCCGCGTTTGATTAGTGTTATACCAACACTTTCTTCCATTACCTCATTATTCGCACTGTTACCGTACTTTAATCTCTATCGCATTTCCAGTGTACAACTTACCTCTGTGTTTGGTTATAAGGTCCGGTAAGTAATATGTGTTTGGGCACACTTTGGGCAGCGTCGATTGTTTTGGCGCCTTGAAGCGATCTGAGCGATCGTACGAGCACATGTCGAACCAACTATTTTACCAACGCCCACTATTCGTACACACAACCACCTGGATCATACATCAACACAAGGGCATTATTAAGATTTTAGACATTCAATTATGGTTCATTCTTTTCCGTGCTAAGACAGGTCTACTAGAGGCTTATTCCAAATATATCCGTCGATTTCCATGCAATCGAATCCGTTTTCATCTCGCTCCATTATATTCATATATCCGTCTATATCCGATTTCGCTATATATCCGTCGATTTCCATGACGACCGAAATGGATTCGATGGCTGTGGACCGGAAAAAAAATATCATTCATAATACGAATACAGCCGAATCGCTTCAGAAGCGGTCGCTTTCATTTTCATTTGATCGAAATCCAGTTTCAGAATGAGCCTCCAGATCAATCAAAAGTACAAATTCAGTCCGAGCTTGGCATACCCAAGTGTCATGATCTGATTAGATACTGTGTACTTTCGTGATGCAATTAGTCCAGATCTGAGAAGATCCATTTCGAAGTCGATAAGAACTTCTTAAGAGTAATCTGAAGGAGCGAATTCAGATGAAATGTTTACTTCCAATGGATTCCAAATTACACTAGATTTCAATTTAATAATGAGATACACATTATTCTAGAGTTTCACTCAAATCAGATGAGCCGTTTTGACAAAAGAAAGGGATATGCTCATTTTTCAGATGAATCGAAGCTCTTAAGAAACTCACCAAGAATTCAAGCGACAGGTGCAATTAATTTAATAGTTAATTAAATCAATTAATCGAAATAATTAATTTTTCAGATTGTATAAATGAGAGAATGAGTGATGAATGAAACGGGAAACATGATTGATTTGAGATCAGGGTTCCCATAACAATTCATATACATGTGCTTATTGGATGAGCGAAGTGGAGACTCAATTTCACTATACCGAAAAAAAGTGCCTTTTTTTTTTCGCACTCCACAGGTCAGACGAAAATTCAAAATCAGTTGAAACTTGGCACACACATGGACCCCTATCTGACTTGATGCTGTATAGTTTTGAGGCGCGATCGGTTGAATCACTTAAAGGATTCAAATTTTCAGAAAATTTCAATTTGATAATGATACACATTATTTCGAACTTTCACTCAAATCGGATCAGCCGTTTCGATGTAAAAAAATATATAATGTTATTTGCTTTAATTATTCAAAGCTATTGGGATACCTATTAAATCAAAGTAACAAGTGTCACCACTTGATCGTAAACGATTAAAATAAAGCCTTCTTCATCATCAAATAAATTATTGATGAAAAATAAGATGGCAGTCATGTAATGGTTTGGATCTCAAGGTGTATATATATATATATATATATATATATATATATATATATATATATATATATATATATATATATATATATATATATTTATATATATATATATATATATATATATATATATATATATATATATATATATATATATATATATATATATATAATAACCAATCCAAAGATAAGTTGATATGTTCCAGTTCATCCATCAACGCGGAAACACATAACGCGTTTGCCTAGTATTTCAGAATCAAGGTGAGTCCATAACTTATCAAGTAGGCCTACATTCTATTCAAGTGTTCCTCTCATCTTAGAACGCATGTAGCCTACTGCGTTTTCCCAGCTATAATGAATACCGTGGGGACATACATATATTCATAGTTCATCAAAATATTTGCAGGGTCGTTTCCATTTGTTCTCAGAATATTTATGTATTCAAATTTCAAGATTTCTTTTGAAAATTGGAATATTACTTGAAAAAAGTAAATCTGTAAATCCAGTAATGATCTGATCTTAAAAAATCTGAATGTAAACATAATTTATCACTAAAATATTGATGGAATTATTCATTGGATGAGCGTAGCGAAGACTCAATTCCACTGTACTTGAAAAATCGAATGTGTTTTTTTTTTTTTTATTGTTTTTGTGTTTTTTTGTTCGCGCTCTACAGGTCGAACAGAAATTCAGATCATGATGAAACTTGGCACACACATGAACCTCCATCTGACTTGATGCTGTATGGTTTTGAGGCGCGATAGGTTGAACCACTTCTGAGAAAACTCATTCCAAAGTTTTCAAAAATCCCGTTAGAATAACCCAGAAGAAAACATTCGTGAAAAATATTTCATCCTAGAAGATTCAAATTCTCAGGGAATTTCAATCTGATAATGATACACATTATTCCGAATTTTCATTCGGATCGGATCAGCCGTTTCGATGTAAAAAAATATATAATGTTATTTGTGTTGATTATTCGAAGCTATTAAATCGAAGCAACAAGTGTCACCACTTGATTGTGAACGATTGAAACAAAGCCTCCTTTATTACAATACTAGGCAAACGCGTTATGTGTTTCCGCGTTGATGGATGAGCTGGAACATATCAACTTATCTTTGGATTGGTTATTATATATATATACACCTTGAGATCCAAACCATTACATCACTGCCATCTTATTTTACATTAATAATTTATATAATAATAAAGAAGGCTTTGTTTTAATCGTTTACAATCAAGTGGTGACACTTGTTGCTTTGATTTAATAGGTATCTTAATAGCTTTGAATAATTGACACAAATAACATTATATATTTTTTTACATCGAAACGGCTGATCCGATTTGAGTAAAAGTTTGGAATGATGTGTATCATTATCAGATTGAAGTTCTCTGAGAATTTGAATCCTCTCAGATGAAATATTTTTCACGAATGTTTTCCTCTGGCTTATTCTAATGGGATTTTTGAAAACTTTGGAATGAGTTTTCTCAGAAGTTGTTAAACCGATCGCGCCTCAAAACTATACAGCATCAAGTCAGATAGGGGTTCATGTGTGTGCCAAGTTTCAACTGATTTTGAATTTTTGTCTGACCTGTGGAGCGCGAACAAAAAAACAAAGAAACAAAAAAAAAACAGGCACTTTTTTTTCGGTATAGTGTAATTGAGTCTTCGCTTCGCTCATCCAATAAATTATTATTGGAAAATAAGATGGCAGTGATGTAATGGTTTGGATCTCAAGGTGTATATATATATATATATATATATATATATATATATATATATATATATATATATATATATATATATATATATATATATATATATATATATATATATATATATATATAAATTTATAATATATATTTATATATATATATATATATATATATATATATATATATATATATATATATATATATATATATATATATATATATATATATATATATATATATATATATATATATATATATATATATAATAACCAATCCACAGATAAGTTGATATGTTCCAGCTCATCCATCAACGCGGAAACACATAACGCGTTTGCCTAGTATTATATAATGATATGGAATATTTGATGATTCATTCTACTTTTTTTGCTGATCTGATTTGAGTGAGACTTCTGAATGATGTGTTCCGTTTTCAAATCAAAGTCCCGTAGAATTTGGAATCCATTTGTGAGAAATATTTTCTCTGAATTTTCTCATTGGAATTATTCTCATGGGGTATGTAATAACTTTAGAATGGGTATTCTCAGATGGGTCAGGGTTGTTACCACCAGGGTTGTGGCAGAGTTCCCAAGCCCAGTTTCCTGCCCTCATTCAGCTTTTCTTCCCCATCCACTCCTTCTCTTTCTCCCCCATCTATTTCTCTTTCACCCTCAACTAACTCTACTTTCTCTCCGACCTTGCCTCACTTCCTACTCCTCTTCTCTCCACTTACTCCTCCGTTATCTATCTCAATTGTCTGGTTTTGTCTGAGTGAATTAATCGATTTTGACTTTCGTAGTCCCATACAATTTGATCACAAGTTGAAAACTTTGAGAACTTTCTCATCAGTGAAATTAATTACTAGTTTATGTGGCCTGTGCCTGTGACAATTGACTTTCTTCTTGATATTCATAGGAGGTATAAACACGCACAAGTCATATATATATAATATATATATATATATATATATATATATATATATATATATATATATATATATATATATATATATATATATATATATATATTTTTTTTTTTTTTATCTTTCTCATTTTTTTATTGATATACTCTTTCTCAAGGAAGAAGAGTCGTCTATCAACATAACGGACAAAAATACTGCCATTTTATTTTTATAAGGCCCGGTTTTACCAATCTTAGTTAGGGTGCTACTCCACTAACTATTAATTAAAGGTACGAAAATAACATATGTAACCAATGGTGATAACAATTGATCCACTAACTATTGCATAATCCGGTTTCGTAAGACCGGGCCTAACTGTGGTATTTTGCGAGGTGTTTTGATGTTTCAGGACGAGCTTGGCGATGCGAAACACCACTACATCTTCTCTTTCAGAAACGAAAAATATGCAGAGTTGCAGCAAAATTCATTTTAGTTACATGAGTTTTTCCAATTATCACTCAATCGGTTAACGAACATTCTCTCTTGTAACACAAGTATATGGAACTCGCAATCGTATATAGGCCCAATTATATTACATTCATTTGCGTTCAATTTTTGTTTTCAAAGCTCTTCATTAGATTACAAAATAGAATTGACACTGGACAAGAATCCACAGAACTCTGGAAGGGTTCAACTGTGGGATAGATACACATACAAATAAATCAGATAATGAACAGACAGGTTCTTTAATTATTTGCTTATACAAAATTATTCTGAATAATAAGCCTCAATAAATCTGAAGTTATCCAAATGAGAGAGAATTCAATACAATAATATCAACAGAACCAATTATTCTATTCTTTGTTATTGCATTCATGAATATTATTGTGATGACGGAATTCAATAATGGCTTGTCTATCATTATTTATTGGATGAGCAATAGTGAATATTTTCATTTTACTCTTATGGAGCTTTGTATTTGTGTTTTGTTTGTTTGTTTGTACCCACTGCACAGATCGCACGGTTTGACTGCACAGGTCGCATGGTTTGACTGCACAGGTCGCACGGTTTGACTGCACAGGTCGCACGGTTTGACTGCACAGGTCGCACGGTTTGACTGCACAGGTCGCACGGTTTGACTGCACAGATCGCACGGTTTGACTGCACAGGTCGCATGGTTTGACTGCACAGGTCGCACGGTTTGACTGCACAGGTCGCACGGTTTGACTGCACAGGTCGCACGGTTTGACTGCACAGGTCGCACGGTTTGACTGCACAGGTCTCACGGTTTGACTGCACAGGTCGCACGGTTTGACTGCACAGGTCGCTCGCTTTGGCTGATCGACATGGAACTTTTTCCGTTTACGTACTACTTAGACTTATCTGACTTGAGACTGTATATGTTTGGGTTACATCGGTTGGACCGGGCTGTACAGTAACAAGTATTGTCTCTATGTATTGTTTCGTTCAATAATAACTTGAGGGCAGCATAGTCACATCACCGCCTTCTAGATGGTGTGTCTTTCCGTCGTGTTCGTACTTGGCGATATCAATCGACCGTGTGTGAGTCGTGCACGTACCCGGCCATATCAATCGACCGTGTGTGAGTCGTGCACGTACCCGGCAATATCAATCGACCGTGTGTGAGTCGTGCACGTACTGGTGATATGAAACGACCGTGTGTGAGTCGCGCAAGTACCTGGCAATATGAATCGACCGTGTGTGAGTCGTGCACGTACTGGTGATATGAATCGACCGTGTGTGAGTTGTGTAGGTGCCTGGCAATATGAATCGACCGTGTGTGAGTTGTGTAAGTACCTGACAATATGAAACGACCGTGTGTGAGTCGTGCAAGTACCCGGCAATATCAATCGACCGTGTGTGAGTCGTGCACGTACCCGGCAATATCAATCGACCGTGTGTGAGTCGTACACGTACTGGTGATATGAAACGACCGTGTGTGAATCGTGCAAGTACCTGGCAATATGAAACGACCGTGTGTGAGTCGTGTACGTACCTGGCAATATGAATCGACCGCGTGTGAGTCGTGCACCTACCTGGCAATATGAACGGACCGTGTGTGAGTCGTGCACGTACTTGGCAATATGAAACGACCGTGTGTGAGTCGTGCAAGTACCTGGCAATATGAAACGACCGTGTGTGAGTCGTGCAAGTACCTGACAATATGAAACGACCGTGTGTGAGTCATGCAAGTACCCGGCAATATCAATCGACCGTGTGTGAGTCGTGCACGTACCCGGAAATATGAAACGACCGTGTGTGAGTCGTGCAAGTACCTGGCAATATGAATCGACCTTGTGTGAGTCGTGCAAGTACCTGGCAATATGAAACGACCGTGTGTGAGTCGTGCAAGTACCTGGCAATATGAATCGACCGTGTGTGAGTCGTGTACGTACCTGGCAATATGAATCGACCGCGTGTGAGTCGTGCACCTACCTGGCAATATGAACGGACCGTGTGTGAGTCGTGCAAGTACCTGGCAATATGAAACGACCGTGTGTGAAACGTGCACCTACCTGGCAATATGAATCGACCGCGTGTGAGTCTTACACGTTCTGGTGATATGAATCGACTGTGTGTGAGTCGTGCACGTACCTGGCAATATGAATCGACCGTGTGTGAGTCGTGCACCTACCTGGCAATATGAATCGAACGCGTGTGAGTCGTGCACCCACCTGGCATTATGAACGGACCGTGTGTGAGTCGTGAAAGTACCTGGCAATATGAAACGACCGTGTGTGAGTCGTGCACCTACCTGGCAATATGAATCGACCGCGTGTGAGTCTTACACGTTCTGGTGATATGAAACGACCGTGTGTGAGTCGTGCAAGTACCTGGCAATATGAATCGACCGTGTGTGAGTCGTGTACGTACCTGGCAATATGAATCGACCGCATGTGAGTCGTGCACCTACCTGGCAATATGAACGGACCGTGTGTGAGTCGTGCACGTACCTGGCAATATGAATCGACCGTGTGTGAGTCGTGCACGTACCTGGCAATATGAATCGACCGCGTGTGAGTCTTACACGTTCTGGTGATATGAATCGACCGTGTGTGAGTCGTGCACGTACCTGGCAGTATGAATCGACTGCGTGTGAGTCTTGCACCTACCTGGCAATATGAATCGACCGTGTGTGAGTTGTGAAAGTGCCTGGCAATATGAATCGACCGTGTGTGAGTTGTGTAAGTGCCTGGCAATACGAATCGACCGTGTGTGAGTTGTGTAAGTGCCTGGCAATATGAATCGACCGTGTGTGAGTTGTGTAAGTGCCTGGCAATATGAATCGACCGTGTGTGAGTTGTGTAAGTGCCTGGCAATATGAATCGACCGTGTGTGAGTTGTGTACGTACCTGGCAATATGAATCGACCGTGTGTGAGTTGTGTACGTACCTGGCAATATGAATCGACCGTGTGTGAGTTGTGTAAGTACCTGGCTATATGAATCGACCGTGTGTGAGTCGTGTACGTACCTGGCAATATGAATCGACCGTGTGTGAGTTTTGTAAGTACCTGGCGATATGAATCGACCGTGTGTGAGTCGTGCACGTACCTGGCAATATGAATCGACCGTGTGTGAGTCGTGCACGTACCTGGCAATATGAATCGACCGTGTGTGAGTCGTGCACGTATTTACAATATGAATCGACCGTGTGTGAGTCGTGCACGTACCTGGCAATGACGCTGTTTGTACTGAATCTTCCGCAGCCGACGTAGTCTACGTGTAACCTATGATCTTCTATCATGTCACATGGTAATAATAGTCACCACTCACTGGATCTAACGTACTCAGTTGACTAAGCGCTTTGCGAGGATATTCCAATCGCTGTCACAGATACAGATATGAGCTGCTGGTTCGATGATTCCAATCGATTCTGATTCCGATTTCCGTGGTTACGATACGATAACAATAAGAAATCAACTATTCAACCAGATTTGTATTGAATTTGTTCATCTTTCCTCACAACAATGATTATGATGATTTGATTTTATACTATAACTCGTCAATATATTCATCCGACATTGAGTGAATAGTGAGTTTGGCAGGATAAGGAAGCGAGGCAATTTAGTAACGAGGTTTCTGAGATATTGATTTGAATAATATAATTGGTTGAGCGAGCGAATAGCCAATTCCACAGTACTTGAGAATAGATGAATTCCTGTCTTTTTTTCTTTGTTCGCGTTCCACGGTTTGAACGGAATCCAAGTCAACGTCCAGCTTGATACTCCATAGTTTCAAGGTGAAATGGTTCGACCTCTCTCATGAAACAACATTCCTACACCTCGAAGATCCTCATGAAAATAACCCGGAAAGATGAAATGAGACACAAATCCTTGGAATGAATGAGAGATCCACGATATTCAGCCACACGTATGACCAACATTATCCCAAAGACTTGGATCAATCGGGGCAGCCGTTTCAAAACACACAAGGTATTATTTCATGTTCTTCTACCGAATAAGTCACACAGTTGGAGCTATCAAGAAGAACAAGTGAGACTAACTCAATCGCGGAGCTGATGACTTGTGTCAGGATAAGATAGAAGGCAGTTTCAAAATCAGGATGTGGTTATTTTCATTGAGTTGTGCCAACTGTTATTCATCAGGCCTACTTGAGTTTGATTGGTCAGTTTTCGTGAATGGTATATTCAATTGGATTAAATTTGGTGAAATTTGTGTTGAGGCAAAAAGGCGGCCATCACCTGAAGAGAGGATCGCATCATTTACGTATTTGTTTATTCCATTCATATTGGTTTCAGCGAGGCACTATGGTTATTACTGAGATATATTGGCGTCGATGAATGATATATGAGATGATGGGATGATATGAGGGGTCATTTTATTAGGTGTTTTTGGATGGTAGGGAGGAGTCGGTCGTAGCCTGTTGCCTAAACCACAGAGAGCAAACACGAAAAACCCCTGTCGGGATGGTCGACCATGGCGGGAATCGAACCAGGTCCAATATGCTCACTGCCTTCCGGGTCACATGAAGCAAAAGCGTTAACCACTACGCTGCATGTGCCGGTCAATCGATTCAATCTGATCGTACATCAATTTCTCGTTCACATAATTGATACAAATATGGTACTTATTTGGTCATTAATTTTCTTGATCGTATCTTCTCCATGGCTATATTTTTGTTTACGCAGCTGGTAGAGTGGGAATAGGGATGACATGCAGTGTGTAATAATACTTTCCAGATTATCGATTAATAACCACCCAATTTTGATGATGATGGAATGAAATAAATGACTTTATCATCAGTAAATTCACATTTTGTACGTCTCAGTTTTATTGTTTACATAAATACAAAAAATATCATTGCTCAGTCAAAAATATCATATCTATCTATAAATACATCGAAAAAAATAAATATCCACAAAAATATATATTCATCCATTCACGTCAACAACTCCTGAATTCCTTTCTTTCATACATTTATTCCATTCTCATTCTGACATTCTCTCTGGAACACATTCACTCCATTCATCCTCCCACTCAGACTCCTCTTCACTCCCTTCTTCTTCACCACCACCTCGTTCCTTCCAAACTTCCTGGCTTTCACCGTACTCTCCCTACCCGAGTAGTTATACCCGTAATGCAGCGGACTGCAACAGGAGTGGCTGGACAAGATGGCCTTGAACCCGACTCTGAACTTCCTGTTGAGGAACGCGTACAGGATCGGGTTGATGCAGGAGTTGGAGGATCCGAGCCACTGGGCGATTGGGACGAGATTGGTGACGAGGTCCTCCTCGAACTGCGTGGTGAACGGGCCGCCGAAACGGAGGCGGCACACGATGACGTAGAGGGGTAGCCACGAGCACGCGAACAGACTTATGACGTAGAACAACATCTTCACCACTTTCACCTGCAGTGTGTCGAGAAGAACAATGTATGAATGTGCTGGGAAGCTATATGAAGATATTGATATATTATATTACTACAGTGCGATTGCCAAAAATATGGAATATCCATTTTATTTGATCATGTTGTTGTTGTTGTTATCATTGATATTTCCATGGGGAAGATACAATGATTTTCACACAAGAGGCCACAAACCATATTTGTCTTACTCGTGGCATAAACATAATGAATCATAAAACAAAGGTGAAAACAAAATGGAATGTCAATTTATAGTTAGAATAACATCGCTAGGAACTGGAACAGGCCTGCAAATGAACAGAAATAGTGATTATATGATAATATGATTATAGTGATAATAGTGATATATGAAATAGTGATGAAAATACAGGAACCAATCAAGGATATCAGTAGATTGTATAGTCGCAGAATCAAAAGCTATCAGGCTTTGATATCACCGAACGTTTGCAGTTTTTGC
>OZ023336.1:11347423-11359923 GCA_964007535.1 Brachyptera risi | reverse complement strand
TATGAGTTCTTGGATGATGTCAGTGAGGCAGCTGCATCAAGTAGGCAGTATGGCGGTATTTTTCAAGCCTGTTTGGGGGTGGATTGTGAAGGAGCCGGGGAAGGGACAGTGTTAGAAGTGTCGGAGTATGAAATACTGAAATAACTTGGAAAAAACAAATCCGGATCAGCTCCGGGACAGGATGGATTAACCAATGATTTTTTGAATTCAGGGGAGAATGAATAGTTTCATTCCTACACACCATTTTCGAAGAGTCTTTGAGGATGCACACGGTTCCAAATGCTTGGAAGGAAGCACTTGTGGTACCGATTTTCAAGGCGGGACAAAGAAGTGACGTAGAAAACTATCGACCAGTCAGTCTCAAGTCGTCAGTTAGCAAGGTATTGGAAAGGATAGTGGATGCATGGGTGAAGGGAGCTATGCATATGGGAAATGATCTATCGAGAGCCCAGCATGGATTTAGAAAATAATTCTCGTGCGAGACACAATTATTAAGGGTTTGCCGATGACTCATCAAGGGCTGTAGATAAAGGGGTGCGAGTAGATGCAGTATTTCTAGATTCCTCCAAAGCCCTCGATATGGTTCACCATGGAATATTATTGGAAAAGCTTGAGAGAAGTGTAGGAGCTGTGAGAGGTGGATTGGATTTGATCAGTTGGATTAAATACTTTTTGAAGGAGGGAGTTCAAAGAGTGAGGGTAGGTAGTGAGGTTTCTGTTGAGGTGAATCCGACCTCGGGTGTACCTCAAAGAACGGTACTGGGACCCTTATTATTCAATATATTCATTGATGATATAGTTGTAGGGGTTCAATCTAAAGTGAGATTATTTGCGGACGATTGCGTGATTTATAAGGAGGTGCGAGGAATGTTTGATGAAGATGAACTACAGAGGGATTCAGATAACGTGAGCGAGTGGGTTGAGAGGAATAGAATGAAATTGAATGTTGGCAAGTGCAGAGTTGTCACTTTCGGAGGACGTAGAGGAGAGGCTATTCCTGAGTATCGTTTGAGAGGTTATTCAGTTGATGTTTCATGTTTGTGATCATTATAAGTACTTGGGAGTGTTATTTCAAAGTAAGCTGGGTTGGAAAGAACATGTGCAAAGGGTGTCAGGAAGGGCCATAGCAGCATTGCACTTTGTCATGCGACAGTTGCGTGGAGCGGGGTACATACTTCGATAAAAGGTATATGTTTCTCTTGTTCGTCCAATAGTAGAATATGCCTCTTCGATTCGAAATCCATACAGAGTGGGGGTGATACGAGAGGTCGTACGAGTGCAGAGATTGGCTGCCAGAAGAGTGACGGGTAGAGTTACGAGGTTTAGGAGAGTCCAAAATATAAGAGTTGAAATGGACTATGAATTAGAGCGGCCATCAGAAATGGTGAGGGAGTTGAATTGGTTGTCACTCGAGGCAAGAAGAAAGGTAGACAGACTATGCAACTTGTATAGAACGTACCAAGGAGAGGGTGGTTGAGAAGAGCTTGGGGAAAGAGTTATGAGACAAAGTTTAGAGCATTCTATAAGAGGTGATCATGGGGAGAGGGTAGTAATTGAAAGATGTAGAAGAGATGTAGTCAGGTTTCTGTTTTTGATAAGGACAGGAATTGAATGGAATGATTTGGAGGAGGACATAGTAAAAGAAGCGAGTTTGGCTGAATTCAAGAGAAGGGTTGTGGAATGTGAAAGTGAGAAAAAAAGGATACTAATGAATCAATTTTATGTGGTGAACAGATGTGGTTAATTTCACTGTGCCACAGTGTACGAGTTACACAATTGTACTTTCGAAGTAATGATAATAATAATATATATATATATATATATATATATATATATATATATATATATATATATATATAAATATATATATATATATATATATATATATATATATTTATATACATGTATATATATATATATATATATATATATATATATATATGAATATATATATATATATATATATATATATATATATATATATATATATATATATATATATATATATATATATATATATATATATATATATATATATATATACATATATATATATATTTATATGTTCACGTAAATTCTTGTGGCCGATATTGGATGGTGAACTAATTTCTACGGTGAGTTGGCTGAGCTTTCACCGAACTACACTCCTGAGGATGACGGGTGAAATTCCGTCGAAACGTCGAGACGCAAATTAGCAAGTACGTGGTTTCACCGTAGAAATTAGTTCACCATATATATATATATATATATATATATATATATATATATATATTATATATATATATATATATATATATATATACATATATATATATATATATATATATATATATATATATATATATATATATATATATATTATATATATATATATATATATATATATATATATATATGAATATATAAATATACATATTTATACATATCGGATTATTCGTAACGTGTTCGATCATGCTACATCGTGTTATCGTGTCATCATGTCATCGTGTCATTGTGTCATCGTGTCCCGTGCTTCACATCCACGAATAAACAAGTTCTAATATCCACGTTCTTGACACTTCCTCATTCTGAAACAAAGTACAACCGTTTCGAAAGTTTTACGTTCTCAGTTCAAATTTCCAACCGTGAACCGTGTCCTGAAAGAATTTTGATTTCAGAATTGTAACAACCATAGAAAAATAGTATATATACTCGTATCTGACAAATAGGTTGTCTAGCCACATAATGAGCACGCATCGTTATATTTCCATGAAAGTAGTGGTGTATATCAGGGATTATTATTCACGGATTGAGGTTTACAATACAAAACAAGACTACATCTTTCAGAGTCTCCAAATCATCATATTTTCATAATAATTTCCAAAACAGAAAGTTTTTCATATTTGATAATTATTGGGTAGATCACAAGTTATCTTACCATCGCTTGAGTGTATGAATACACACATTTTTTCAGCAATCAAAATTGATGAACTATTCATCAGAAACACGTGAAAGCAAGGAATACAGTTGGTTCTTCTTTCGTCAAATCTTGAGACAATATATTGATCAAACTATCCTTGCCAGCAGACGTAACTTGTTTATCTGTGTGAATTATCCCAATTCTGCTTTCATGTCTGTGTGTA
Source organism: Brachyptera risi (assembly GCA_964007535.1). NCBI lineage: Eukaryota > Metazoa > Arthropoda > Insecta > Plecoptera > Taeniopterygidae > Brachyptera > Brachyptera risi. Next base: position 11,356,801 of record OZ023336.1, on the reverse strand, counting down.
ATAGTGTTTTATAACATGGATGATATTCATCCCCTGGAAGAATTATGTTCCAAGAGGATAATGTTACGAATGAAATACATATTATTTCGGAGACCATTGTTTATAAACTGGATTCTCTTTATCTCCTACAAAACACGTTCGTCAGATCTCGTCGGACAAATCTTCAACTAATCAACGTCGACGCCATCAAAACTATTAGCAGAGTGAAGAGATACCACATTAAGACATGACAAGTCTAATTACCAGGAATACTTTCCACTTGGGGTGAATTAGATCAAGTCAGTTTATGAACATCCAATAACGTTTTAAGATGACAGAGAGCTGCTTGGAACGCGAGTCTGCGATGAGATATTACTGATTATCTGTGATGTACGAGAGGGAGAGAGAGAGAGAGAGATAGAGAGAGAGAGAGAGAGAGAGAGAGAGAGAGAGAGAGAGAGAGAGAGAGAGAGAGAGAGAGAGAGAGAGAGAGAGGGAGAGGGAGAGGGAGAGGGAGAGGGAGAGGGAGAGGGAGAGGGAGAGGGAGAGAGAGAGAGAGAGAGAGAGAGAGAGAGAGTGATAGAGAGAGAGTGTGAGAGAGAGAGTGAGAGAGAGAGAGAGAGAGAGAGAGAGAGAGAGAGAGAGAGAGAGAGAGAGAGAGAGAGAGGGAGAGAGAGAGGGAGAGGGAGAGGGAGAGAGAGAGAGAGAGAGAGAGAGAGAGACGGAAGGTAAAGGCGAGGCTGATTATCTCATAATGGGGGTCTCATTTCCCTCATCAAACGTCGACTACGGTGGATCTATGAACATATAAGCTAGTCGATTGAGAATCAACACTGTTATCTGAATTGACTTATTTCAAGGAATCATTCATATAAAATCTTATCCACATCTCTGTTTGATTCCTCATATTCCCAACTCTCCATGGGATGGGTATTCGATTTCATCAAACCTATTCCGAGTTTTATATATTTTTGAGAATCCTGAAAGTCATCTTCCTCGATGTACTATTTCTCTGATCTATTTCTCTCTATCAATACATGTACGTAGCTCATATCAATCAATATTAGGTTGGCCATTATAGTCAGACCAATTAGGTTCTCATCTCCTGTCACAGTGGTTATCCTCAGTCGATCAGGGAAACCTGGGATGAGTCATTGCTAGTTGACCTCGACCGTCTCCCGCCCATCATCTCACAAGCGAGAGACAACTTCTCACTGGCCCTATATACACCGCCTCATGAACTATAGGGTTCATGCTCGAAATGAAAAATGCAATCAATATCGACACCTCTATATCGAATATCGATTGCAATATATCGAAATTCCTTATCGATATAGAATCAAATAAAAAATATCGAATGAGAAAATATGTAAAATTCCAAGTCATGATTTTTAATCATGTTTTACTGTATCGGTTTCAGTTCATTTTCCACCCATTCTACAATGGAATGATGAATCATATTTGCCTCTTAAGATATTGAATTCTTTTTTCGAATAAGTATGAGTGATTGAGAATTCAGTAGTTATTAGATGAGCGCATGCAAGCGTAAGTGAAGATTCCATTTCCACTCTTATAGGGCTTTGTCTGTGTGCTTTTCGTTTGTTTTTGGACACTGCACAGGTCGCAGGAATTGACTGATTATCATAAAACTATTTTTGTACACGCCAACTCATCCAACTTGAAACTGTATAGTTTTTGAAATGAATCGGTCGGACCGATTTTGAGAAATATCATCTCCAACTTTCTGAAAACCCCACAAGATTAGGCTTGGCAAGAAAATTTGAAAACTAAAATCTCTCGAAATGAAATGAAATGGTCCGTGAATGTGTACAATGATACACATTAGGACGATTTTGTATGCAATTCGAACCAGCCATTTTGAAGAGAAAATCAAATTAACTGTTCTTTTCCACAAATACCTATATGGAAATGAATTGAGATTCAGGTTGCCGAGATTCACTGCTTTGTAGATTTGATATTTGCCCAACGATAAAGGATTTTCTTCATACGTCAAGGTGTGTAGAATAATACAAGAGTCAATTATGAAGCAAGGGTAGAACTACTTCAAGCACTGATATACCCGATTCAGATATCTCGCTCATCTCACAACGCATGTGTTGCGTTTGCCTAGTCATATATGAGAAGATTATACCAGTACTGGCCAAGCTGTTGCCGTGCATAGGCCACACACCAAGGTGCATTGAGGGTTGCATTGAGGGGAACGCAACCTGCAATGCATCTTGATACACACATATGGGCCTACATAATTCATCATACTCAGCATACACCGTTACTGACAGCAACGAGATTTCGTGTGCAAAAGCCCCAATATTCACTTCTGATGGGGTATTTACTCTTTCACTTTCTGTCACTTGGTTACTAAGCTTATCAAATCTCAGCTATCTCCGATTTCCCAATTCGAAATCAACCATCAGTTTGATATTGAATTAATCGAATATTAAATATCCGATTTGAAATCGATTAGAAGTCTTGAATTATCGAATTTATTGGAAACATCGAGACCAAACGACCATCTCGATATAAAACTTGAACAGAAATAGTGTGATTCGAACCTTAGTGAAATAGCATTCTCGAATTCTAGTATATACAGTCATTGTTTGCCCAGATATGAACCGCTGTTGCATATCTATTGGTACGTTAAGTATAATCAGAGATTAATTGATACTGAGGTAGTTTCATATAACCCAACCCAACAGTTCATTACATGAGTACTGTAAATCATTGTTGTGTATATTGTTCTAATGACGAGCAATATTCAACACCTTATCTCATTTCTCGAGTCAATGTAATTAAATGTGATATATCCTATAAGCTATATCATATATCATCATATAATTGTGATGGTTCAACTCTCAAGTTATACAAAGAATGGTGAAATGAGCAATCAAGATAATGAACAGATGAAATACATCTCACGCATGTGCATATGTATGAACTATAATAACATAGATTCGATGGGAAGAATTGAAAGAGCCGCCCCCCACATTTTAAATGTTCATTCTCGATAACCTTTTCAATTGTGATCGATTTGTGTTCGAATGTGCCGTTCACAGAAGTTTTGTATTACTTTTTTAAATTTTTTTATTGGGTTTACCGACGCACTGTTGGCCTAATGATGACTTAGATCTATTGGCGTCGGATGGATGATTAATGAGATGGTGGGATGATGAGATGAGGGTTTTTTATGGGTAATGGGAAGCATGGTATGGGAAGGAAGTGGTCGTGGCCTTTATTGTGGGAACCATCCCGGCATTAGCCTAGACTACAGAGGAAAACCACGAAAAAAAACCTGTGAAGATGAACGGTAGCGGGGATCGAGCCGGGTCCGATATGTCCCTTCACCTCCCAGGTCACATGGAGCAAGTGCGTTAACCACTCAGCTACCTGTGCCGGTTATGTATTTACATAACCACCATATACCATTTACCATATTCACATATGGGGTATGTATCTGTGTGGGTTATGTATTGGGTGTGATGATTTGGTTTTGTGTCGCTATACCGTTCATTGGTTAATGCGAATTCAGTGAGTGAGTGGTGAGAAGGAGGGAGGAAAGGGGGCATACTTGATGTGGAATAACCGAGATTCAAACAGAACAATCTTTTTACAGCTCATTTTGGCACGATACGAGCACAAACTTCAGAAATGATACAAATTCCAAATATGAAGTGGCCAAAATGTATGGGTTATTGCACCTGTTCATCAATACCGTTGTTTCATTCATCGCACTTCCTTCTCACCTTCGACACGTGGTGGTTGAGAAAATTGAATTAACCGGAAAGAAAAATGATCCATATATATATATATATATATATATATATATATATATATATATATATATATATATATATATATATATATATATAAATATATATATATATATATATATATATATATATATATATATATATATATATATATATGTATGTATATATATATATATATATATATATATATATATATATATATATATATGTATGTATATATATGTATATATATATATATATATATATATATATATATATATATTTATATGTATATATATATATATATATATATATATATATATATATATAGATATATATATATATATATATATATATATATATATATATATGTATATATACATATATATATATATATATTTATATATATAAATATATATATATATATATATATATATATATATATATATATATATATATATATATATATATATATATATATATATATATATTCATATATATATATATATATATATATATATATATATATATATGTATGAATATATGTGTCCATGATTGATTTTCATAACAATTGCACTTTTCGTAAGTGACTGCAACTCCTCTCTCCTAATCACACCACATCACGAAGACAAGAACAGAACTGTTCTCATCTAATCAATCAATCAAGCTCTCGTCACATTCAAATGAATACAAATTCCCGAAACAATAAATTAATTCAGTCCATTCCACCTACCGTTCATGATATTGCTGATGAGCGTGAACGGCAGACATAGCACGTTGACCAGCAGGTCCGCACAGGCCAGGTTAGCGATGAACATGTTCATGGGGTTCCTCATCCGCTTGCTCCGGTACACGACGCTCACCACGAAGCAGTTTCCGGTCACGCCGACCACGAAGATGAACGAGTAGGCCACGCAGAAGAAGATCGTCACCGGCAGCGGGTAACGGAACTCGTAGATGTTGGTGTCTGGGTCGGTCATGTTGATGTTGGAGGTTGACGTGTTGAGGGTGTTGTTGATGTTGAGGTAGTTGAGGCTGGTCATGATGCCTGGAGGAAGATTCCTGGAATATTGATACAGGATTAGGATAATCATTACGTACGAATCGCCACTTTACTATCACTTTACGTATAGGCTTCAACGCAAGAGCTGCATTCGCTTTCATTATTGCAGAATACACAGTAGAATGACTTTTTCTCTGAAGAAGATGCAGTGTGAATTCTCTCCGAATAAACCTTAGCAGATTACACTCAGACAATATTCACAACCATACTAGTCAAACGCGAAATATGCGTTGTAAGATGAGCGAGATATCCGAATAAGGTATACAAGTCGTTGAAGTAGTTCTACTCTTGCCACTTTATCGAATCTGGTATTCTACACACCTTGACCTATATACCAAATACTTCATTGTTGGTCAACTCTTGAATCCAGAAATCAGTTAATCTCGACAACCTAATTCTGTCACAATTTTTTGATGAGCGTAGCGAAGTCTCCATCCCACTCTTATAGGGCTTTGTCTGTGTTTTTTTTTTTTTTTTGTAAGCACTCCACAGGTTGCAAGGGTTAACTGATCAACATGGAAATATTTTTGTACACGCAAACTCATCCAACTTAGAACATCTTTTTGTTTTGGATGAATCAGTCGGACCGATTTCGAGAAAAATCATCTCAAAGTTTCTAAAATCCCCATAACTTTTGGCTGGGCGGAAAATGTTGAGAAATAAAATCTCTCCAAATGGGATGAAATTTTCTCTAAATGTGTATACATGGATTTTACACATTATTACGATTTTGTATGCAATTCTGATCAGTCGTTTCGCAGAAAAAAAAATAACTGATAATATTCATCAAAATATATATCATACAAATTGTGACAGAATTAGGTTGTTGAGATCACTGCTTTCTATATTCAAGAGTTGACCAACAATGAAATATTTTTTATGCGTCAAGGTGTGTAGAATACCATAGTCAATAAAGTGGCGAGATTAGAACTACTTCAACGACTTTCATAGCTTATTCTGATATCAAGGTGTGTAGAATACCAGAGTCGATAGAGTAGCAAGGGTAGAACTACTTCAAGGACTTTCATACCTTATTGGGATATCTCGCTCATCTTATAACGCATATTTCGCGTTTGACTAGTATGATATATTTGATGAATATTATTAGACATTTCATTTTTTTTCTTCAAAACGGCTGAATGGAATTGCATGCAAAATCGTGATATTGTGTAAAATTTATGTATATACACATTTAGAGAAAATTTTATTCCATCTGGAGAGATTTCATTTCTCAACATTTTCCGCCCAGCCAAATCTCATGGGGTTTTTAGAAACTTTGAGATGATTTCTCTCAAAATCGTTTCGACCGATTCATTCCAAAAACTTCACAGTTTTAATTTGGATGAGTTTGCGTGCACAAAAAAAAATCATGTCGATCAGTCAACCCTTGCGACCTGTGGAGTGCTTACAAAAAAAAAACACACGAACAAAACCCTATAAGAGTGGGATGGAGACTTTTCTACGCTCATCCAACAAACCCAACCCAATTCACCATGACACTGTATCCTCTCTGTGCTATATAAGCAATTCCCTGTGATAGAAATAATTCCGTACGGAAATATAACTTCATATGTTAATTTTGTTTTCCAGAGAAACATATGACAACAGAACATTATCAGAAACATTCTTTTATGAAAACAAGAAAGTTATCTCGTAGCAGATTCAAACTGGGGCCCTTCGAGACCAGAATCTCGAGTTTCAGCCAAAGCCACTGTGACAGTATAGCTAGTGTCATCGCTTTATTAGCCGATCTAAGCAAATAGTGCCTTTCGTTGGGGCCTGCATGTGATTGTTTAGTCTAGTATATACACATTGTGAAAGCTATATACATCATTTGATTCTCTGAAACTATCTAGTCACAGCTTCTCTCTCACTTTTTGCTCAACTTCAATAATCGAATGCACGATCCGATTGGTTTTATCTTTTGCTTTTTCCAATAAATGTTTGATTCATTTGAAACAAATCAATACAATGAGTTTATTTATTTCTAAACGGCTGATCAGATAACTGATTTAACAATCGATAATAATGTATATCATTCCTATGTTCATGCATGTGACGTAGAAATGTTAAATTCATTCAGATAAAATGTTTTCCCATATCTTCTTCACAAGGTCAATTTCATGGGGATGTGATCGTAATTCTGTATTGATATTCCCCAGGATTGGTCCGATTGATTCCGCCTTGAAATCGCCAGTACAGAATCGAGTTGAATGACGAAACCATTTCGCGCGTGTCAAGTTGTATAGGAATGTGGTCTCATGATTGACATGGGGAGCGGCCAAACGAAAACAAGAGATCAAAAGTCGTTTCTCTGATAACAGTATAATGGATTCATCGTGTATCTTGTGCAACAATTGAATTGATTGAATGAAATTCAGTCACACAATATTCTCAGAAAACTGAGAATTAAGAAATGGTTATACCAACTGATTAACATGCCTATCGGGTGATAATTGGCTGATCAACTTGTAATTAGGCCTACTTTCAATCGAGTTCGAATGGCCTTCGATTCTGAAAAACATTACCATTTTGCTGATAAATTCCAAAAGGTACAGGATATCAAATATAAAATACGAAAGTAATATGGATTCTCGTCAAATAATTCAGAAATATATGGAATGAAAGATTGCTACTTCGTGTTTTATAGCATTCCAACCAACTACAGCTGCAAAATGTATTTCTTGGCTGTATGAACATCTTGAGAAAATTATGGTGATTGAGTAGAGGAGTCAATATGAATAATAACACCTTGGAGGTATTAGACATGTTTCCATGTGCTTTGTATCACAACTTTGATATGAACTTGATCAACAAACCTTATAATTCTCCAAATCGACTCTCGGGCGCTATCAATTATGTTGCTTTCTCGGGTTGCCTGAATCCCTACCCCTTGGAAAGTCGTCACTCGTTTAAGTCGTCACTCAGAAAGTCGGTTCTTATATATAATTAAATGTATTCATTGCATCTCTACCCCTTGGAATGTCTGTTCCATGGAAACTCGTCCCCCGCTATTTAAATATACGAAAACAATTACTGAAACTGGGTTCTGTGGAAAGTCCCCACCCAAGGTCGTCACCAATAATATTACATCTCTCGTTGCCGCGAGTCTTCCGCCTGAAATCTAAATACACGTGTTCATATATATATTCGCTTCACAAAATTATTAAAACAGATTTCAGTTGTAAAACTCACGGCAACGAGAGATGTAATATTATTGGTGACGACCTTGGGTGGGGAAGACTTTCCACAGAACCCAGTTTCAGTGATTGTTTTCGTATATTTAAATAGCGGGGGACGAGTTTCCATGGAACAGACATTCCGAGGGGTAGAGATGCAATTAATACATTTAATTATATATAAGAACCGACTTTCTGAGTGACGACTTGAACGAGTGACGACTTTCCAAGGGGTAGGGATTCAGCCATCCCGCTTTCTCAGCTGAACTGAATCCACTGGAAGTTCATCAACTATGTAAACGCAGCATAATGCGTTGTAAGATGAGCGAGATATATGAATAGTGAGAGTCGGAAGAGTAGTTCTACTTTGCTACATTATCGACTCTGGTATTCTACTCACCTTGACGCATATAAAAAATACTTCATTGTTTGGCAAATATCGAATCCAGAAAGTAGTGATTCTTGTCAACATAATTCTGCTATCATTTCCCTAATATTTGATGAATGAATACAGTTAATTGAATTTCTTCATTGAAAATACCTCGTTCGAATTGCGTAGTAAATTAGCATGATGTTTATCATCCATGTGTACACATTCACAGAAAATTTCACACATCTTTGAAATATTTTAATTTCCAAATTTTCTTGCCCGGCCCAGTCTTATGAGGTTTTTAGAAACTTTGGGATGATATTCCTCAGAATCAGTCCAACCGATTCATTCTAAAAACTACACAGTTTTAGGTTGTATGCGTTTACCCGTACAGAAAAGTGTCATGTGGATCAGTCAAACTCTGCGACCTGTGCAGTGCTTACAGAAAAAAAGACAAATATCTATGATAGTGGTATGGAGTCTTCACTGTCGCTCATTCAATTAGAGGTCGGTACAACAGTAGGCCCACCTGTCACTGTGACTGATGAACTAACATCTCAATAAAGTGTAATACACATCGTGAATGACTAATGCAAAGACGTTCTAACTCCCACCATATTCTATATATTCAAACAGCTTATTTGAGCGGAGCACAATTAGCCAGGTGAGCATCGAATCTGTTTCAACTGCTCTGATGTATCTTCATACAATTGTGATTCTTCTTCAGTCGATTTTTTTCCATTCACTGGTTGATAATAGCCTATCTGAACATATAATAGGCTAAACGGGGTAATATTTTTTATCGCTCAAAAAAAGATTAGTGATACATACATGTTCTCAACAAGGTCTACGAAGACTCATCTTGAACAAAGACAATACTTGAACAAATACAAACTACTTGGTGATATGAATGATGAAAAAAAAATACCCTGATAACCAATACATATTGACAACAGATAATTAATTTGAATATTGAATATCTTCCGAAGGTTCAACAATCAATTTCCAAATTGCATGCGC
>OZ023336.1:11327423-11342423 GCA_964007535.1 Brachyptera risi | reverse complement strand
CTATAATGTTTGTACTGGATTCAGCCGGGAGTGTATAACGCATAACAAACTGCATGATTTCAACACAATAAACAAATCCGCATTCGTCTTGGAGGCTCACATGCTGGAGCTCCTCAAGAAAAGTCCAGTTTATGCTGGGTGTAGATTTTTCAATTGTTTACCTATTGTGCTGAAAGATGCCAGCAAACTAGACTCTAAAATAGTATTAAAAAAAAACTCAGTTATCTGATCGAAAAATGCTTTCATAGGTTAGATGAGTTTTGGTAAAGTGTGTTCATATCGAGATTTTTATATTGAATATTTTGAATTTTTGATATATAACTTTTTTATGACTTTCCATTATATCATGTGATGATCCAAAAGGAAATGAAACCATTATTATCATTATTATTATTATTATATATATATATATATATATATATATATATATATATATATATATATATATATATATATATATATATATATATATATATATATATATGAATATTTATCAATTCAACTATCAGAATTGAATGAGTGATCCCGTCTCATGTCATCGGAGACATGTTCGACTCCACAGAATCGTGATTGATTTCAAAGTCAACGTAATCTTATTAACCCCATCATAAAATAAGAAGTACGCTTGAACGCTCAATAATGTACTCTTCTTGTTTGTCTACAACTGCCTCACAACACTCGTTCATTGAAGACATCACTTCTGATTGAATGCTCAGTAGGATGTATGTTACATCAACCTTACTTCGAGAAGCTATAAATAAATGAATTGAGTTATTAACTTCTGTACGGGAAAAAAGTTTAGAGATTGCTTCATGGCAGCTATATAATGAATGGGAGAAATTGTAATACAACAGTTTCGGTATTTTTTTACGGGTCGACATACCCGATCGTCAATGCTGAAATATAGGAAAGACAGCCGATTGTAATCACCAACTTGCAAGACACGACGTTGTTCTATTTCCAGTATGAAAAGAATATTATAATACTTTAATGGGGCTCTCAAGTGAAACATCGCTTCAAAGAACTTGCAATGTGTTTCTGAGATGTGGAGTGATATTGTTTAATTCCGTCGCCGCCTCATGGCAACACGGTTACACGGTATTTTCCGTACCGGTAAATCACACTTGAAACGGCCAGAAACTCCATAGAACGATTCAAATAAAACTTAAATTGAGAACACTTTTAGTGTATTTCTTTGTCGTGAAGTGGTATTGTCAAATTCCATCGCTTTCTCATTGTAGCTAGCACAATCACACGGTATTTTCCGTGGTTTTGAAACATGAGTGATGGTCGGATACTTCACGGAACGTTTCTGACCGGTTGACGTGACTTATCGAGACGGAAAAAGTTCAACTGTGTCACCATGGATCTGTCTTGAGAATTAAAGGGTGGGCTTATGAGGACAGGGCACCACAAGGGCGATCTCACTGCCGCGTAAAGGAAATAATCTCTTTCTATAAATCATCATTAAATAAAACCTGGTATCATACGAACTATTATTGATGGTAGGCGATAGTTAGATGATCATCTTGCTATCACTTTTGGTTACGTATTCCATTCTGTATACCTTAACTAACAGTTAGCCAATGCTCAGCAAAGAGTTCGTATAATTTCGGCTGCAATAACTGATATAACTTACTGTGAATTCAGCACTGAGATATCGATGTCAATGTACAAATCAATTCTTTCAGGAGTTCAGTCTGCATATTGACTATACAAATGAAACTGAATTTTATTGGACGATTTGGATCTTTATGCAAGTTTGTGATTTCGCATTTCCAGTCTTCTGTGACGATACATATGTCTCTGACTATCTCCATATGAGAATGTATGGTATTATTCATCAGAAGATTAGCTGAGAAACGCAAGATTATCTCAAATGACGAACATTCATTTTGTTACCAAAATTATCAACTTCAATGTTGCTGTATGAGGCAAATCACATTAACAACAAAAATGAATTCCTCATTGAAAATATTCACGAATAAACTTTCGTGCCATTTCCATCGCAAACTTCCGTCATAGTGAAAAGAGCTTTCGTACACAAACACATTCAGTACATATAATCTGGATGGTGTAATTTGCAATTAAAATTTGTAATTTATTCATACAAATTGTGATTGAAATAAAAAGGTATATCATCAATCGTACTCAACGCCAATTACATGAATCATGAATAATAATTCATGTTTGTTGATGATTACTGTGATCATCAAAAAGCAATTCATTTATAAGCCGCCATCAGATTCATGGAACTATACTTCATATTGTATTATCATAGAGACGAGTGGCCGAGTGATCAAAACACTGAACCGTCATTCAGGAGACGTGTGTTCGATTCCCGCCATAATCGAACAACCTGACAGAGTTTTTTTTTTGGTTTTCCTCTGTCGTTCGTATCAATACTAGTTACGGATCCTTAACAACAGGCCAAGACCAACTCCTTCTCAGTATCCAGAAACATCTGATGAAATAACATTCCATCTCACCATACCGTGATCTCATATATCATTCACCGACGCCAATAGATCGTGATCATCGGTTTGGTACGTCGTTCAATATGTATAAAAAAGAGAGCATTATATTATTTGTTATTCTCTTTGGCAATATTTGCATCGAACAGTACGTTGAGTATGTGGCGCTCACATGCTGATCGTTTGATTGAATTGTACAATATGTGGAAGGAAGAGAAGGGATTGCATTATGTGTGTTCCCAGTAATTACCTGCACGTCAATGTCGGACAATTCGATTAAGTGCACTCGATCGTCCACCTGTGTTCTTTGTGGGTTAATAGAGTATTCAATGGATGTTGTTCCATATCATGGAGAATGTTTTCGAAGAGGAAATATCAGGAAGAAAATATCACAATATGTATGTTTGAAATTTTGTCGATGTGACATTTCATGATGGATTCAAGATAAACTGGGAACTGGAATTGGTATAAGATTTCTGTCAATATAACAAGAATATATACATATATATATATATATATATATAAATATATATATATATATATATATATATATATATATATATATATATATATATATATATATATATATATAACTATATATAACTATATATATATATATATTTATATATATATATATATATAGTTATTCATTCATTCATTCAAATATCTTCATATATACGAACATATATATATATATATATATATATATATATACCGGCACAGTGGCTGAGTGGATAGCACACTAGCTTCATGTGACCCGGGAGGTGAAGGGACATATCGGACCCGGTTCGATCCCCGCCACCGTCTATCTGTACAGGGGTTTTTCGTGGTTCACCTCTGTAGTCTAAGCTAATGCCACGATGGTTCTCCTAATATATAGGCCACGACCGCTTCCTTCCTACCATCCTTTCCATTACCTATAAAACCTTCATCTCATCAGACTTATTATCTCATTAATCATTCATCTGATGCCAATTGATTTCAGTCATCATTACAGTGCGTCGTTAAAACCCAATATAAATAAAGTTATATATATATATATATATATATATATATATATATATATATATATATATATATATATATATATATATATATATATACATATATATATATATTCATATATACATATAAATATATATATATATATATATATATATATATATATATATATATATATATATATATATATATATATATTCATATATATATATATATATATATATATATATATATATATATATATATATATATATATTCATATATATATATATATATATATATATATATATATATATATATATATATATATATATTTCTGATGATGGCATTTATGTTATTCTCTTCACTGTGATGAATACTATCGACTATGTGTGATATCTTCAATTAAGTTCATTCGTTATCCGATTCATAGTGATGAAGTGACAACCCGACCATTCCGTAATATACGGAGTAATACAATGCGAACAATATCATAGTGGTTGCTTCATTTGTGGGTGCGAGGGGTAAAATGTCGAAGTACTTCACCGACCTCTGTAGACAATTCAGAATAAGGAAAGAAATAATCAAGCACATAAGCATGCTGGCTTCCGGGGGTTTATTGCCATTCCTAGGAATCACCGTCATGGTCAACAGCTGTCACAAAAAACAACAACATAAAAACAGGTGCTTTTTAGAGAGTCTGTTAGTTGCTCCATTAAGTACTTCTCTTTACCATAATTGTATTGTGTCAAATTATTTTTCCATAGTGTTTGAATAATTTGGTATTTGTCATCAATAATTTGGTAATCTTTCCCACGAACATCGATATATTTTCTAAAGATCATATTATCATGACGATGTTTACATTTTGTATAATTGATGTTGCAAGTCATACTGTGTCCAAGTGGCGACCGTATTGTCGGCAGTGTATGCATTAATACAAACTTATATGTATATTCCATTACCAACATTTCATGCAATCAACTCTTTCCATATATCTCATCTGCAGAATAATAGTGAAATATTCCATGGCAGCACAATATCTTTCGATACTATAATAATATTACACCGGAAGTGGAAGGAACAAACATGACCCAGTTGCCATGGCATTGAACAATGATTTCATGATGGTCATGACATCACACACAAGCAACTCGAGAATGTGGTATCTGTTATTTATATTATTTCGAGAAGAAATCTTCTCACGCGTTATCTCCTCCATCCGTGGACTTTCCAATGTCGACGTAATATGGATGATGAAAATGATTGGTCATCACAACGGATTCGATATTTATAGAAATGCATATTCGTGATCAGGACTGATGACGACCCCACGACTGAGGTAACCGAGACCCGACCGAGGTTGTTACCACGACACCGCCGGGTCGTGGCCGTGAGTGCCACGACTGCCCCGACTGCCATGTCGGCAGACGTGGTAAATGGCAGTCGTGATCAGGACTGATGAAATGACCGAGGTTGTTATCTCTATGCTACCGTTCATAACCCAGGATCCACACGAAGAAACGCCGACCTACACATCCAACCCCGTAACCTCTCTCTCACTTTCAAGGAGCCGCTCTTCAATCATCTTCCGCAAAGCATTAAACATAAAAGAGGCACACCACAATTCAAGCAAGATCTGAGAAACTTTTCACTGAAGATGACACCATATTCTGTACTCGAATATTTTAACGCAGTACCATAATCAATTCTTCAACCTTCAGTCTCTTAGTATTTACTCCATTATCTACCTGACTTGTTCTATACTATGTATCCATGTTCCACAGAATGAAGGATTTATTATTATCATTATCATTATGAAAATTAGCATTATTATTTTGGATATATATTTATATATATATCATTATTTTATATTGTATATATTATTATAATTGTATTTTTGTTCAACCATTTCAATTATTGGAGAGCTAGACCTTTTTCTAGGTTCACTTTTATCTGGGAATGTTTTCATTCGTTTTTTCTCTTCATTCAGATTCACTCAATCAGGATACTTTTTTACCACCTCGTCAATATTTTGTTCATTCTCAGTTCAGTTCAATTCACGAATACATCTTTAGATTGAAGTTTGTTTTCAAATTATCATCTATATAATATTTGTTTTAGACGTGTGATTATTTTCGTTCTGTTTTGTTCTGACCTTGAATACGCTTTTCTATATTCTCAATTATTCTCTTAGTATCACTTCAAATCTAAACACCCTACTTTTTGGCATTAAACGTATTCCTTTCTCCATCTTAGTCTGAACTTTACATATATTATATATTATTCTTTATTTTCGAACCACAGATAAGCCTTCTCAGGCTTTGTGGAAAAGAGTTCCATTCCATTTATATATGTATGTTCCATGTTCTTTTGTTCAATAGAAAAAAAAAATTAATATTACTATCATTATTATAATTATGAAAGTGTCAACTTAATCCAGTATGTATTCAACATATTTGGAGTCTTCTCTCAAAAGCACATGCATTATTGCATTCACAAACATTTCAGTTTCTAAATCACCATTGGTGTAATAATGTTCGCATGTTAACGTACTTTATTTATATTCTATTTTATTTCTAAATCATTCAAATACCCAATCATAAATATCATACTTTTCCATGTATCTCATGTTGATTTCATCCGGTTCAGTTTCAAGCCAGCATGACCAATGAAGATTCTCATATATAGGTCAGTACACTGGATCCTCATGATAGAGTGTACATAGAGTGTATTTCGCTGTATTTTTTGACCAGTTTTTTCTTCGTTCAATAATGAGAAAATAATGGAGATTGTATCTAAGCAAGGCTCGGTATTTTGTGTCACAACTTCTGCAAGTTCACCGCACATACCCACTAATAAAACTGTCTGCACATTGACAAGTCAGAATCAGGTTTTTTCCAAGTCCTTCAAACACTGCAACGTATTTTTCAGGAACAATAATATAAAATATTGTGAATCTTGAAACATTTTCCAATGCAATGATGTATGCATACTCGACGGATCTTCATCGTTTCTCTATTACTCAGTGATCAAATATTAATTCAAGAAAAAAAATTTCAATATGTTATATGATACATACAGAAAAGCTTGTTGTTTTGAGAAACTCAATCGATTGGCTCGGCATTGATTGTACAATTTTCGTGTCACTTGAAATCTCCAATGAAATTAATAATCTTTTTCAAGAGAGAATAATTAATTCTTCTGACACTTTTATTCTTGTTCTGATCGAACTCATTATCTCTCGAAACTAGTTTCACTTGATGAATTCAGATGATTCAGGTGACATATTTGAATAACAATCAGGAAAATACACAATCAATTCTGAATTCATCAAACATTCTATCATTTTGTCAACTATTTGTGGCAAATCAATTCAGAATAAAATGATCGAGTTCTTCTTTTAAATGCCTAACATCAATTAACTACCCTCTCATCTCGCCCATCACTCACCTCTATAATCCAACTCAATCCAGTTTCAGCTCGCACACCGTTTCAAAACCAGCGTCGAAAACTATAGAGACGTCGCGACGCTTTCGCCAACCTATGTCAACGTCGCACGAGAACTGTTGCGTCTGTAGCGTCGCTGATGCTGGCGCTACCTACCGAGATGTCAATCAAACACCCCCCCACACACCCCCCGCCCCTTAACAACGTCATTGCGCCAGTACCAACAGTGTGCACAAACAACGGTGAATTATTTAACTGACTCATACCAACTTGAGCACGTTAAACATGGTCTTAATTGCTTCTAGACTGTCAGTCATTGCTGCAATATACACAACAATATCTTGCATTTATTGATTGTGAATATAATTGTCGATATTGTTATTATTCACATCATTGAATCATTAAATCATCGATTGATTGATTATTGTTTTCTTAACGACCCCATCAACAGCTGGGTTATACGGGGGTACGAATGAGCAGGTAATTATGGAATGATGGTTTGAAGAGAAGTGAGAAGACTGGAAAAACATGCCTTATGCGGGACTCGAACCCACGCTCAACGGTGATTTCCGTTTCTGAAGCGGTGCTGCCTCAGTTGATCGAGCTACCGAGGGTGGCATTTTAAATCAGCGAAGACTTTCCTCAAGTATTGAGGCTTTTTGTTTGTACCCACTGCACAGGTCGCACGGTTCAACTGATCAACATGCAACTTCTTCTGTATGTACACTCATCCAGCTTGAAACTGTCAAGTTTTTTGATTCAAATCATTGGGACCATTTCTGAGAAATATCGTCTTGGAATTTCTGAGAACTCCATAGGATTTGGTTGGGCGGGAAAATTTCAAAAATGAAATCTCTCAGGAAAAATATATCTCCAAATGTATAGAAACATTGATGATACATATCATTACAATATTGAATGCGATTTGAACCAGACGTTTCGGAGGAAATAGTTCTATGAATGTTTTTCCTTCTTCATTCAAGGAATAATTGGATGGAAATAATGGCGAAACCATTGCTGAGATTCACGGCTATCTGAATTTGATAATTGGGCAAACGCGTTATGTGTTTCCACGTTGATGGATGAGCCAGAACGTATCAACTTATATCTTTGGATTGGTCATTATATATATATATATATATATATATATATATATATACATATATATATATATATATATATATATATATATATATATATATATGTATATATATATTTATATATATATATATATATATATATATATATACATATATATATATATATATATATATATATATATATATATATATATATATATATATATATATATATAAATATATATATATATATATATATATATATATATATATATATATATATATATATATATATACATATATATATATATATATATATATATATATATATATATATATATATATATATATATATATATATATATATATATATATATATATTTATATATATATATATATATATATATATGAATTTCATATATATATATATATATATATATATATATATTGATATATACATATATATATATATATATATATATATATATATATATATATATATATATATATATATATATATATATATATATATATATATATATATATGTATATATATATATATATATATATATATATATATATATATATATATATATATATATATATATATATATATATATATATATATATATATATATATATATATATATATATATATATATATAGATGTATATACACACCTTGAGAATTGAACAATTATACCACTGCCATCCTAGTTCTTGATCAATTTCTATGATAATACAGAAGGCTTTGTTTTGATCGTTTTCAATCAATTGATGACACCTGTTGCTTGGATTTAATCGGTTTCTAGCTATGAGTGATTCATAAAAATTGGATCGTTTTTTTTTTGACATCAAAACGACTGATCTGATTGAACTGAAAGTTCTGAATAAGGATTGAAATTATCATATTGAAATTCCCTGAGAATTTGAATTCTCTCGAAGGAGATATTTTTGACAAATTTCTTCCTCCGCGTTATTCTCGTGAGATTTTTGAAAAATTTGGGATGAGTTTTCTCAGAAATGGTTCGATTGATCGCCCCTAAAATCTATACAACATCGAGTTAGAAAAGTACACTTATGTATGCTAAGTTTCAACTGATTCTGAAATTTCGTTTGACCTGTGGAGCGCGATTTTTTTTTGTTTCCGGGTATTGTGGAATTGAGTCTCCGCTTCGCTCATCCAATTACAGAATGAGGTATATTTTAATATTCCATAGAGTCAAGGTGTGCTGAGATCTCGATAACACTCTACATATGGATGTATTTCTCATCTTACAACGCATGCTGGGTTTTCCTAAAGTAACTGTTCACAATATTATTAGTATGAGTATCGATCATACTATCTTCATTATCGCCGCCCTCCGTAGCTCGGTCAGCTGGGACACCGCTTCAGAAACTCAAGTCACCGTTGGGCGTGGGTTCGAGTCTCGCATGAGGTCTGGGTTTTCGTAAACGTCCTCTCACTAACCATCACTTCATAGTTTCATAACCACCTGCTCATTCGTACCCCCGTATAACCTAGCTGTTTGTGGGGTCGTCGGGCAAACAATAATCGATCATTTTCATTATCATTAGATGAGCGCAGCGAAGATTCCATTTCACATGCCGAAAAAAAATGGACCTGGTTTTTCTTTCTTTCTTTTTTTTCAATTTTGTATTCGGCATACAGGTCAGGAAAAAATACCTATCGACTTGAAACTTTTTCTACATATTTCTGTTTTACCAAAATAGTCTGGGATTTTCATTCGGGAAAAAAAGTCGGAATGTTTCTCAGGAAAATAATCGGAAAGTTTGAGAAATCCTCATGAGAATAACCCGGAGGAGAAATACAAAAAGCTCGATCAAAAAAGCTCAATTCAAAAGCTCTCAAATTTCCACCGAATATGAATAATATCATTATACACCTTTTCAGAGATTTTTGCAACAATCGAATGAGAAATAACGAAGAAGACGCAATAGAAGTGTACAGTTTTATTGGATATTTGGATCAATTGGTTTTGCAAAGTGTTTATGCGACAGGTTACAGGTTACTATAAATACCAACAAGTTGCTGGTAAGGTTTTTGAGCGTTCGAAGTAATCGAAGGTCCGTAGATGTGGATTGAGCTGAAAGAATATTTTTCATTCTAGATTTCCATACTTCTCAGCTCATATCACAACGCGCATCCCGCGTTTTCCTGGTATATTAAATTGTTTTCTAAAATATTGGTATTATATCTGTATCACACGGTATTGATTGATAATTCATTATTCCGAATAATTCTCATTCGATTGGAGCAAACAGGTCGGGCAAAGAGACAAATTGACGTGAAACTGTCTCTGGACATTGTTGTCATACAGAATAGAATTAGCGATTACTTTCAAGATAATATAGAGGACTATGATCCAATATTAATAATAAATGAACTTGAGAATTAAATAGACTTCCGTAAATAATTTCAAAAATGAACTTTCGATTTGTAAAAACACCCTTGAAAGTGAACAACCCTCAATTATAACACTCTTTGAACATCAAAAGCCCCTTCATCCTGTGTCTCAACCATTTCATCATCACATCATCAACCAACAATAAGCCAAATGTCTGCACATCCAAACATGCTATTATTCATTCTGTAATATTGATCAAATGACAGAATAAATGAGATTATTATTATTATTATCATCATCATTCTTATTATAATTATAGATTGATATGGTTCTGGGAAGAATTCTATCGGGTAGTGATTTCGGAAACGATTCGGAAATATTGTTAAATCCTCATTAGAATGGCACCATTCAAAATCCTCATAGATTCATTGATTCCATCCGTCAGGCCATTGATGAAGTAGTCTCTAGATAGGCAACGTCGTATGTCAGCCTATGCTCACCAATTGCTCATAACCATCAATGGAAACGTTGGCTGATCTCAGCGCTCCTAGCAGCATTCATTCGCATTGGTGCTCTTCCAAATGGCATTTTCTTGGTGATCTCAGCGCTCCTAGCAGCATTCACTCGCAACAGTGCTCTAGCAAATTACATTTTCTTGGTGATCTCAGCGCTCCTAGCAGCATTCATTTGCATTAGTGCTCTTCCAAATGGCATTTTCTTGGTGATCTCAGCGCTCCTAGCAGCATTCACTCGCAACAGTGCTCTTCCAAATGACATTTTCTTGGTGATCTCAGCGCTCCTAGCAGCATTCACTCGCAACAGTCCTCTTCCAAATGACATTTTCTTGGTGATCACAGTGCTCCTAGCAGCATTCACTCGCAACAGTGCTCCAGCAAATGGCATTTTCTTGGTGATCACAGCGCTCCTAGCAGCATTCACTCGCAACAGTGCTCCAGCAAATGGCATTTTCTTGGTGATCACAGCGCTCCTAGCAGCATTCACTCGCAACAGTGCTCCAGCAAATGGCATCTTCTTGGTGATCACAGCGCTCCTAGCAGCATTCACTCGCAACAGTGCTCCAGCAAATGGCATTTTCTTGGTGATCACAGCGCTCCTAGCAGCATTCACTCGCAACAGTGCTCCAGCAAATGGCATCTTCTTGGTGATCTCAGCGCTCCTAGCAGCATTCACTCGCAACAGTGCTCCAGCAAATGGCATTTTCTTGGTGATCACAGCGCTCCTAGCAGCATTCACTCTCAACAGTGCTCCAGCAAATGGCATCTTCTTGGTGATCACAGCGCTCCTAGCAGCATTCACTCGCAACAGTGCTCCAGCAAATGGCATCTTCTTGGTGATCTCAGCGCTCCTAGCAGCATTCACTCGCAACAGTGCTCTAGCAAATTACATTTTCTTGGTGATCTCAGCGCTCCTAGCAGCATTCATTTGCATTAGTGCTCTTCCAAATGGCATTTTCTTGGTGATCTCAGCGCTCCTAGCAGCATTCACTCGCAACAGTGCTCTTCCAAATGACATTTTCTTGGTGATCTCAGCGCTCCTAGCAGCATTCACTCGCAACAGTGCTCTTCCAAATGGCATTTTCTTGGTGATCTCAGCGCTCCTAGCAGCATTCACTCGCAACAGTGCTCCAGCAAATGGCATCTTCTTGGTGATCTCAGCGCTCCTAGCAGCATTCACTCGCAACAGTGCTCCAGCAAATGGCATCTTCTTGGTGATCACAGCGCTCCTAGCAGCATTCACTCGCAACAGTGCTCCAGCAAATGGCATCTTCTTGGTGATCTCAGCGCTCCTAGCAGCATTCACTCGCAACAGTGCTCTAGCAAATTACATTTTCTTGGTGATCTCAGCGCTCATAGCAGCATTCATTTGCATTAGTGCTCTTCCAAATGGCATTTTCTTGGTGATCTCAGCGCTCCTAGCAGCATTCACTCGCAACAGTGCTCTTCCAAATGACATTTTCTTGGTGATCTCAGCGCTCCTAGCAGCATTCACTCGCAACAGTGCTCTTCCAAATGGCATTTTCTTGGTGATCTCAGCGCTCCTAGCAGCATTCACTCGCAACAGTGCTCCAGCAAATGGCATCTTCTTGGTGATCTCAGCGCTCCTAGCAGCATTCACTCGCAACAGTGCTCCAGCAAATGGCATTTTCTTGGTGATCACAGCGCTCCTAGCAGCATTCACTCGCAACAGTGCTCCAGCAAATGGCATCTTCTTGGTGATCACAGCGCTCCTAGCAGCATTCACTCGCAACAGTGCTCCAGCAAATGGCATCTTCTTGGTGATCACAGCGCTCCAAGCAGGATTACCAGGCGTAACACTACCAGGGTCTGTAGACTCTCTAACCAGGGCGCTGCCGCTCTATCCCGTGATATACTTCTTCACTCAATGGTTAGACATTATTCTGAACTCAATATTTTGACTCTTCATGATCGTATATTTTGAATGTAATCATGTATGAAGTGGAAAATAATTTGTATCTGAACGACATCAATGAATTAAAATATGATCACTCACACGAAACTAGATATGGGAATATGTTCAGAATTGAGGAGGACCCTCATCTTCCGCCGAAACTTGATTTGACTTTTTCAAAAAGTGTAGGTCAGGCCACCCAAGAATCGTGGTCAGTGTTCCCGAACACATGGACTCGAGATGTATACAGAGCATAGAGATGTTCAATAGCCTTCCCGCTCTCATCAAAGAGGCTGCCAACGGTGGTATTGAATTTCCCATACACGTTCTTGAATCTTATTTATCTGACGAATGTTCTTATACAATTAATGAATATTCAATAGAAAGAACAATTGGTTGATGTGTGACTCTCTTTTATCAACCGTCTCTTGCAATCAACTTATTTGATATTGTGTGTACATGTTTTCAGTATTTTTTTCAATCTTTAGTTGTCTCTACAACGATTGTTTATGTTTTCCTTGATATTACTTATTTCTGTTTTTCTCATGACGATAGCAATACCATGTATATGATCAATCTGCATGAATAAACATCATCATCATTCGTATTATTATTACTATCATTATTATCATTATTATCTCATGGAATTCTCAAAGAATGTTTTCATCTTTCTAAGATATGTTTCTATCAACTTTGAAGAAGTTTGAATCGGTTGTTTGCAAGGTTATGAGTTGTGAGGATAATGATGGATTGATCAATGAATGAATGAGAAGGTGACAGCCGAGTCCTGATAGTTTGAAAAACAAAGTGTGTGTGAGACTTCTGAGTACATTCCATACATACGTATGCTTCGTACATCTCACGCATTCGCTGCGTTTTCCTGGTAATATTCTCACACAGCTATCCTACTGACATTTATCAGTAGGATAGCTGTCAGTACCATATCTATCGTAGTGATAGCCATGATCGATACTTGTGTTGCCTAATGAAGGCAATTAATAAAATGTATCATTACGAAGTCAAGTTGTATGTATAACGTCAATCGCATTCCATCTGAATATCTTGCTAATCTTACAAATAATCTGATGCGTCTCCCACTTGTTTATTATCAAATCATGTATATTAATCCGGAGTATTGATAAAAATACCAATATTCATCCTTCTGATCCAATATATGATATCATATACTATTCCATACTTTTCTAATTACTATTCAATACTATACCACTACTGGTGAAGTAATATTGGTTTGACCATGGACTAGAGACAGGTCATATTGACAGGTCATATTGGTGACAGCTTTGGCGAAATTATGGATGGTTCCTAATACCTTAATTAATTAATTCTAACGTAATATTCGATTCGATTTTTCCATTTGTTTCCCTATTGTGTTCTAATGTGTTATCACAATCATTTGCCCATGTAGGCCTCCATAGAGCCATGTCTATTCATGATTATGATGGTTTATTCAGCTATCGTTATTCAGCTCACTCCGCTGAATAATGTGTGCTGTTTTATAATTGGATATCAGGCTTTATTTCAGTCCTGATTTTTTCATCCACCATATTATCATGCCAAACAGAGTAGTTAACTTTAGTCTATGGTTTGGTACAACACGGTTGAACGGTAATTTCCGTCTCGGTAAGTCACGTGAACTCATGAAGAATGTCCTCGAAGTATTAGACCATGGTTATACCGTCACGGAATATACCGTGCCACCGTGTGTCATGAGTCAGGCTTCAGTCGAACTTACCAGTTCTTCTCGTGACGTTCAAGCTAAAGGAAGTTCAGGAGTTGCGTGAATAAAGAAGGCTGGTGACTATTTCACTAATTGATTGAGTTAAAAACTGGACCAACTATACCAACTGGCTACTAGCTGACTGAAATAGCATATTCGTCACGAATCAATAACGTCAAAACATTTTCTACTCGTCTCTCAAACTTAAAGGAATTCACTTCATAACATTTGGTATCGATTTTTTTTTCATCGCTCATTGTATTCATATCAATTCTTGATGAACATTCAATCATTAATATTCTTCAGAAACATAGTGAAGTGTTGGAATTTGGGATAGAAACGGTGGTTAATATACGATCTATTGGCGTCCGTGGATGATATATGAGATGATGAGGTGACAAATGAAACGCTATTCTATGAGGTGTTTTTTGAATAGTGGTAAGGAGTTGCTCATGACCTGTTGTTTTGGAACCATCTCAG
>OZ023336.1:11146990-11327223 GCA_964007535.1 Brachyptera risi | reverse complement strand
CGCGTGTTAACCAGGCTTGAGAGTGTTTGTGTGTTGATCAGTGGTATACCGTCCAAACGAGTCAATGAGTTATTGAGCTCAGAGGTTGACTGCCATTGATAGGAACGTTGACCCGCGTGTTAACCAGGCTTGAGAGTGTTTGTGTGTTGATCAGTGGTATACCGTCCACACGAGTCGATGAGTTATTGAGCTCAGAGGTTGAACTCAAGCCATTGATAGGAACGTTGACCCGCGTGTTAACCAGGCTTGAGAGTGTTTGTGTGTTGATCAGTGGTATACCGTCCAAACGAGTCAATGAGTTATTGAGCTCAGAGGTTGACTGCCATTGATAGGAACGTTGACCCGCGTGTTAACCAGGCTTGAGAGTGTTTGTGAGTTGATCAGTGTTATACCGTCCACACGAGTCAATGAGTTATTGAGCTCAGAGGTTGAACTCAAGCCATTGATAGGAACGTTGACCCGCGTGTTAACCAGGCTTGAGAGTGTTTGTGAGTTGATCAGTGGTATACCGTCCACACGAGTCAATGAGTTGTTGAGCTCAGAGGTTGACTGCCATTGATAGGAACGTTGACCCGCGTGTTAACCAGGCTTGAGAGTGTTTGTGAGTTGATCAGTGGTATACCGTCCACACGAGTCAATGAGTTATTGAGCTCAGAGGTTGAACTCAAGCCATTGATAGGAACGTTGACCCGCGTGTTAACCAGGCTTGAGAGTGTTTGTGAGTTGATCAGTGGTATACCGTCCACACGAGTCAATGAGTTATTGAGCTCAGAGGTTGAACTCAAGCCATTGATAGGAACGTTGACCCGCATGTTAACCAGGCTTGAGAGTGTTTGTGAGTTGATCAGTGGTATACCGTCCACACGAGTCAATGAGTTATTGAGCTCAGAGGTTGAACTCAAGCCATTGATAGGAACGTTGACCCGCGTGTTAACCAGGCCTGAGAGTGTTTGTGAGTTGATCAGTGGTATACCGTCCACACGAGTCAATGAGTTATTGAGCTCAGAGGTTGAACTCAAGCCATTGATAGGAACTTTGACCCGCGTGTTAACCAGGCTTGAGAGTGTTTGTGAGTTGATCAGTGGTATACCGTCCACACGAGTCAATGAGTTATTGAGCTCAGAGGTTGAACTCAAGCCAATGATAGGAACGTTGACCCGCGTGTTAACCAGGCTTGAGAGTGTTTGTGAGTTGATCAGTGGTATACCGTCCACACGAGTCAATGAGTTATTGAGCTCAGAGGTTGAACTCAAGCCATTGATAGGAACGTTGACCCGCGTGTTAACCAGGCTTGAGAGTGTTTGTGAGCTGATCAGTGGTATACCGTCCACACGAGTCAATGAGTTATTGAGCTCAGAGGTTGAACTCAAGCCATTGATAGGAACGTTGACCCGCGTGTTAACCAGGCTTGAGAGTGTTTGTGAGCTGATCAGTGGTATACCGTCCACACGAGTCAATGAGTTATTGAGCTCAGAGGTTGAACTCAACCAATTGATAGGAACGTTGACCCGCGTGTTAACCAGGCTTGAGAGTGTTTGTGAGCTGATCAGTGGTATACCGTCCACACGAGTCAATGAGTTATTGAGCTCAGAGGTTGAACTCAAGCCATTGATAGGAACGTTGACCCGCGTGTTAACCAGGCTTGAGAGTGTTTGTGAGCTGATCAGTGGTATACCGTCCACACGAGTCAATGAGTTATTGAGCTCAGAGGTTGAACTCAAGCCATTGATAGGAACGTTGACCCGCGTATTAACCAGGCTTGAGAGTGTTTGTGAGTTGATCAGTGGTATACCGTCCACACGAGTCAATGAGTTATTGAGCTCAGAGGTTGAACTCAAGCCATTGATAGGAACGTTGACCCGCGTGTTAACCAGGCTTGAGAGTGTTTGTGAGCTGATCAGTGGTATACCGTCCACACGAGTCAATGAGTTATTGAGCTCAGAGGTTGAACTCAAGCCATTGATAGGAACGTTGACCCGCGTGTTAACCAGGCTTGAGAGTGTTTGTGAGCTGATCAGTGGTATACCGTCCACACGAGTCAATGAGTTATTGAGCTCAGAGGTTGAACTCAAGCCATTGATAGGAACGTTGACCCGCGTGTTAACCAGGCTTGAGAGTGTTTGTGTGTTGATCAGTGGTATACCGTCCACACGAGTCAATGAGTTGTTGAGCTCAGAGGTTGAACTCAAGCCATTGATAGGAACGTTGACCCGCGTGTTAACCAGGCTTGAGAGTGTTTGAGAGTTGATCAGTGGCTTACCGTCCACACGAGTCAATGAGTTATTGAGCTCAGAGGTTGAACTCAAGCCATTGATAGGAACGTTGACCCGCGTGTTAACCAGGCTTGAGAGTGTTTGTGAGTTGATCAGTGGTATACCGTCCACACGAGTCAATGAGTTATTGAGCTCAGAGGTTGAACTCAAGCCATTGATAGGAACGTTGACCCGCATGTTAACCATGCTTGAGAGTGTTTGTGAGTTGATCAGTGGCTTACCGTCCACACGAGTCAATGAGTTATTGAGCTCAGAGGTTGAACTCAAGCCATTGATAGGAACGTTGACCCGCATGTTAACCAGGCTTGAGAGTGTTTGTGAGTTGATCAGTGGTATACCGTCCACACGAGTCAGTGAGTTATTGAGCTCAGAGGTTGAACTCAAGCCATTGATAGGAACGTTGACCCGCGTGTTAACCAGGCTTGAGAGTGTTTGTGAGTTGATCAGTGGTATACCGTCCACACGAGTCAATGAGTTATTGAGCTCAGAGGTTGAACTCAAGCCATTGATAGGAACGTTGACCCGCGTGTTAACCAGGCTTGAGAGTGTTTGTGAGTTGATCAGTGGTATACCGTCCACACGAGTCAATGACGTATTGTGCTCAGAGGTTGAACTCAAGCCATTGATAGGAACGTTGACCCGCATGTTAACCAGGCTTAACAGTGTTTGTGAGTTGATCAGTGGTATACCGTCCACACGAGTCAATGAGTTATTGAGCTCAGAGGTTGAACTCAAGCCATTGATAGGAAAGTTGACCCGCGTGTTAACCAGGCTTGAGAGTGTTTGTAAGTTGATCAGTGGTATACCGTCCACACGAGTCAATGAGTTATTAAGCTCAGAGGTTGACTGCCATTGATAGGAACGTTGACCCGCGTGTTAACCAGGCTTGAGAGTGTTTGTAAGTTGATCAGTGGTATACCGTCCACACGAGTCAATGAGTTATTGAGCTCAGAGGTTGAACTCAAGCCATTGATAGGAACGTTGACCCGCGTGTTAACCAGGCTTGAGAGTGTTTGTGAGTTGATCAGTGGTATACCGTCCACACGAGTCAATGAGTTATTGAGCTCAGAGGTTGACTGCCATTGATAGGAACGTTGACCCGCGTGTTAACCAGGCTTGAGAGTGTTTGTGAGTTGATCAGTGGTATACCGTCCACACGAGTCAATGAGTTATTGAGCTCAGAGGTTGAACTCAAGCCATTGATAGGAACGTTGACCCGCGTGTTAACCAGGCTTGAGAGTGTTTATGAGTTGATCAGTGGTATACCGTCCACACGAGTCAGTGAGTTATTGATCTCAGAGGTTGAACTCAAGCCATTGATAGGAACGTTGACCCGCATGTTAACCATGCTTGAGAGTGTTTGTGAGTTGATCAGTGGTATACCGTCCACACGAGTCAATGAGTTATTGAGCTCAGAGGTGGAACTCAAGCCATTGATAGGAACGTTGACCCGCGTGTTAACCAGGCTTGAGAGTGTTTGTGAGTTGATCAGTGGTATACCGTCCACACGAGTCAATGAGTTATTGAGCTCAGAGGTTGAACTCAAGCCATTGATAGGAACGTTGACCCGCGTGTTAACCAGGCTTAAGAGTGTTTATGAGTTGATCAGTGGTATACCGTCCACACGAGTCAATGAGTTATTGAGCTCAGAGGTGGAACTCAAGCCATTGATAGGAACGTTGACCCGCATGTTAACCAGGCTTAAGAGTGTTCGTGAGTTGATCAGTGGCTTACCGTCCACACGAGTCAATGAGTTATTGAGCTCAGAGGTTGAACTCAAGCCATTGATGGGAACGTTGACCCGCGTGTTAACCAGGCTTGAGAGTGTTTGTGAGTTGATCAGTGGCTTACCGTCCACACGAGTCAATGAGTTATTGAGCTCAGAGGTTGAACTCAAGCCATTGATAGGAACGTTGACCCGCGTGTTAACCAGGCTTGAGAGTGTTTGTGAGTTGATCAGTGGTATACCGTCCACACGAGTCAATGAGTTATTGAGCTCAGAGGTGGAACTCAAGCCATTGATAGGAACGTTGACCCGCGTGTTAACCAGGCTTGAGAGTGTTTGTGAGTTGATCAGTGGTATACCGTCCACACGAGTCAATGACTTATTGAGCTCAGAGGTTGAACTCAAGCCATTGATAGGAACGTTGACCCGCGTGTTAACCAGGCTTGAGAGTGTTTGTAAGTTGATCAGTGGTATACCGTCCACACGAGTCAATGAGTTATTGAGCTCAGAGGTTGAACTCAAGCCATTGATAGGAACGTTGACCCGCGTGTTAACCAGGCTTGAGAGTGTTTGTGAGTTGATCAGTGGTATACCGTCCACACGAGTCAATGACTTATTGAGCTCAGAGGTTGAACTCAAGCCATTGATAGGAACGTTGACCCGCGTGTTAACCAGGCTTGAGAGTGTTTGTGAGTTGATCAGTGGTATACCGTCCACACGAGTCAATGAGTTATTGAGCTCAGAGGTTGAACTCAAGCCATTGATAGGAACGTTGACCCGCGTGTTAACAAGGCTTGAGAGTGTTTGTGAGTTGATCAGTGGTATACCGTCCACACGAGTCAATGAGTTATTGAGCTCAGAGGTTGAACTCAAGCCATTGATAGGAACGTTGACCCGCGTGTTAACCAGGCTTGAGAGTGTTTGTGAGTTGATCAGTGGTATACCGTCCACACGAGTCAATGAGTTATTGAGCTCAGAGGTTGAACTCAAGCCATTGATAGGAACGTTGACCCGCATGTTAACCATGCTTGAGAGTGTTTGTGAGTTGATCAGTGGTATACCGTCCACACGAGTCAATGAGTTATTGAGCTCAGAGGTGGAACTCAAGCCATTGATAGGAACGTTGACCCGCGTGTTAACCAGGCTTAAGAGTGTTCGTGAGTTGATCAGTGGCTTACCGTCCACACGAGTCAATGAGTTATTGAGCTCAGAGGTTGAACTCAAGCCATTGATGGGAACGTTGACCCGCGTGTTAACCAGGCTTGAGAGTGTTCGTGAGTTGATCAGTGGCTTACCGTCCACACGAGTCAATGAGTTATTGAGCTCAGAGGTTGAACTCAAGCCATTGATAGGAACGTTGACCCGCGTGTTAACCAGGCTAGAGAGTGTTTGTGAGTTGATCAGTGGTATACCGTCCACACGAGTCAATGAGTTATTGAGCTCAGAGGTTGAACTCCAGCCATTGATATTAACGTTGAACCGCGTGTTACCCAGGCTTGAGAGTGTTTATTAGTTGATCAGTGGTATACCGTCCACACGAGTCAATGAGTTATTGAGCTCAGAGGTTGAACTCCAGCCATTGATAGGAACGTTGACCCGCGTGTTAACCAGGCTTGAGAGTGTTCGTGAGTTGATCAGTGGTATACCGTCCACACGAGTCAATGAGTTATTGAGCTCAGAGGTTGAACTCAAGCCATTGATAGGAACGTTGACCCGCGTGTTAACCAGGCTTGAGAGTGTTTGTGAGTTGATCAGTGGTATACCGTCCACACGAGTCAATGAGTTATTGAGCTCATAGGTTGACTGCCATTGATAGGAACGTTGACCCGCGTGTTAACCAGGCTTGAGAGTGTTTGTGAGTTGATCAGTGGTATACCGTCCACACGAGTCAATGAGTTATTGAGCTCAGAGGTTGAACTCAAGCCATTGATAGGAACGTTGACCCGCATGTTAACCAGGCTTGAGAGTGTTTGTGAGTTGATCAGTGGTATACCGTCCACACGAGTCAATGAGTTATTGAGCTCAGAGGTTGACTGCCATTGATAGGAACGTTGACCCGCGTGTTAACCAGGCTTGAGAGTGTTTGTAAGTTGATCAGTGGTATACCGTCCACACGAGTCAATGAGTTATTGAGCTCAGAGGTTGAACTCAAGCCATTGATAGGAACGTTGACCCGCGTGTTGACCAGGCTTGAGAGTGTTTGTAAGTTGATCAGTGGTATACCGTCCACACGAGTCAATGAGTTATTGAGCCCAGAGGTTGAACTCAAGCCATTGATGGGAACGTTGACCCGCGTGTTAACCAGGCTTGAGAGTGTTTGTGAGTTGATCAGTGGTATACCGTCCACACGAGTCAGTGAGTTATCGAGCTCAGAGGTTGAACTCAAGCCATTGATAGGAACGTTGACCCGCATGTTATCCAGGCTTGAGAGTGTTTGTGAGTTGATCAGTGGTATACCGTCCACACGAGTCGATGAGTTATTGAGCTCAGAGGTTGAACTCAAGCCATTGATAGGAACGTTGACCCGCGTGTTAACCAGGCTTGAGAGTGTTTGTAAGTTGATCAGTGGTTTACCGTCCACACGAGTCAATGAGTTATTGAGCTCAGAGGTTGAACTCAAGCCATTGATAGGAACGTTGACCCGCGTGTTAACCAGGCTTGAGAGTGTTTGTGTGTTGATCAGTGGTATACCGTCCACACGAGTCGATGAGTTATTGAGCTCAGAGGTTGAACTCAAGCCATTGATAGGAACGTTGACCCGCGTGTTAACCAGGCTTGAGAGTGTTTGTGTGTTGATCAGTGGTATACCGTCCAAACGAGTCAATGAGTTATTGAGCTCAGAGGTTGAACTCAAGCCATTGATAGGAACGTTGACCCGCGTGTTAACCAGGCTTGAGAGTGTTTGTGAGTTGATCAGTGGTATACCGTCCACACGAGTCAATGAGTTATTGAGCTCAGAGGTTGACTGCCATTGATAGGAACGTTGACCCGCGTGTTAACCAGGCTTGAGAGTGTTTGTAAGTTGATCAGTGGTATACCGTCCAAACGAGTCAATGAGTTATTGAGCTCAGAGGTTGAACTCAAGCCATTGATAGGAACGTTGACCCGCATGTTAACCAGGCTTGAGAGTGTTTGTGAGTTGATCAGTGGTATACCGTCCACACGAGTCAATGAGTTATTGAGCTCAGAGGTTGACTGCCATTGATAGGAACGTTGACCCGCGTGTTAACCAGGCTTGAGAGTTTTTGTGTGTTGATCAGTGGTATACCGTCCACACGAGTCAATGAGTTATTGAGCTCAGAGGTTGAACTCAAGCCATTGATAGGAACGTTGACCCGCGTGTTAACCAGGCTTGAGAGTGTTTGTGTGTTGATCAGTGGTATACCGTCCAAACGAGTCAATGAGTTATTGAGCTCAGAGGTTGACTGCCATTGATAGGAACGTTGACCCGCGTGTTAACCAGGCTTGAGAGTGTTTGTGTGTTGATCAGTGGTATACCGTCCAAACGAGTCAATGAGTTATTGAGCTCAGAGGTTGACTGCCATTGATAGGAACGTTGACCCGCGTGTTAACCAGGCTTGAGAGTGTTTGTGTGTTGATCAGTGGTATACCGTCCACACGAGTCGATGAGTTATTGAGCTCAGAGGTTGAACTCAAGCCATTGATAGGAACGTTGACCCGCGTGTTAACCAGGCTTGAGAGTGTTTGTGTGTTGATCAGTGGTATACCGTCCAAACGAGTCAATGAGTTATTGAGCTCAGAGGTTGACTGCCATTGATAGGAACGTTGACCCGCGTGTTAACCAGGCTTGAGAGTGTTTGTGAGTTGATCAGTGGTATACCGTCCACACGAGTCAATGAGTTATTGAGCTCAGAGGTTGTACTCAAGCCATTGATAGGAACGTTGACCCGCGTGTTAACCAGGCTTGAGAGTGTTTGTGAGTTGATCAGTGGTATACCGTCCACACGAGTCAATGAGTTGTTGAGCTCAGAGGTTGACTGCCATTGATAGGAACGTTGACCCGCGTGTTAACCAGGCTTGAGAGTGTTTGTGAGTTGATCAGTGGTATACCGTCCACACGAGTCAATGAGTTATTGAGCTCAGAGGTTGAACTCAAGCCATTGATAGGAACGTTGACCCGCGTGTTAACCAGGCTTGAGAGTGTTTGTGAGTTGATCAGTGGTATACCGTCCACACGAGTCAATGAGTTATTGAGCTCAGAGGTTGAACTCAAGCCATTGATAGGAACGTTGACCCTCATGTTAACCAGGCTTGAGAGTGTTTGTGAGTTGATCAGTGGTATACCGTCCACACGAGTCAATGAGTTATTGAGCTCAGAGGTTGAACTCAAGCCATTGATAGGAACGTTGACCCGCGTGTTAACCAGGCCTGAGAGTGTTTGTGAGTTGATCAGTGGTATACCGTCCACACGAGTCAATGAGTTATTGAGCTCAGAGGTTGAACTCAAGCCATTGATAGGAACTTTGACCCTCGTGTTAACCAGGCTTGAGAGTGTTTGTGAGTTGATCAGTGGTATACCGTCCACACGAGTCAATGAGTTATTGAGCTCAGAGGTTGAACTCAAGCCAATGATAGGAACGTTGACCCGCGTGTTAACCAGGCTTGAGAGTGTTTGTGAGTTGATCAGTGGTATACCGTCCACACGAGTCAATGAGTTATTGAGCTCAGAGGTTGAACTCAAGCCATTGATAGGAACGTTGACCCGCGTGTTAACCAGGCTTGAGAGTGTTTGTGAGCTGATCAGTGGTATACCGTCCACACGAGTCAATGAGTTATTGAGCTCAGAGGTTGAACTCAAGCCATTGATAGGAACGTTGACCCGCGTGTTAACCAGGCTTGAGAGTGTTTGTGAGCTGATCAGTGGTATACCGTCCACACGAGTCAATGAGTTATTGAGCTCAGAGGTTGAACTCAAGCCATTGATAGGAACGTTGACCCGCGTGTTAACCAGGCTTGAGAGTGTTTGTGTGTTGATCAGTGGTATACCGTCCACACGAGTCAATGAGTTGTTGAGCTCAGAGGTTGAACTCAAGCCATTGATAGGAACGTTGACCCGCGTGTTAACCAGGCTTGAGAGTGTTTGAGAGTTGATCAGTGGTATACCGCCCACACGAGTCAATGAGTTATTGAGCTCAGAGGTTGAACTCAAGCCATTGATAGGAACGTTGACCCGCGTGTTAACCAGGCTTGAGAGTGTTTGTGAGTTGATCAGTGGTATACCGTCCACACGAGTCAATGAGTTATTGAGCTCAGGGGTTGACTGCCATTGATAGGAACGTTGACCCGCGTGTTAACCAGGCTTGAGAGTGTTTGTGAGTTGATCAGTGGTATACCGTCAACACGAGTCAATGAGTTATTGAGCTCAGAGGTTGAACTCAAGCCATTGATAGGAACGTTGACCCGCGTGTTAACCAGGCTTGACAGTGTTTGTGAGTTGATCAGTGGTATACCGTCCACACGAGTCAATGAGTTATTGAGCTCAGAGGTTGAACTCAAGCCATTGATAGGAACGTTGACCCGCGTGTTAACCAGGCTCGAGAGTGTTTGTGAGTTGATCAGTGGTATACCGTCCACACGAGTCAATGAGTTATTGAGCTCAGAGGTTGAACTCAAGCCATTGATAGGAACGTTGACCCGCGTGTTAACCAGGCTTGAGAGTGTTTATGAGTTGATCAGTGGTATACCGTCCACACGAGTCAGTGAGTTATTGAGCTCAGAGGTTGAACTCAAGCCATTGATAGGAACGTTGACCCGCGTGTTAACCAGGCTTGAGATTGTTTGTGAGTTGATCAGTGGTATACCGTCCACGAGAGTCAATGACTTATTGAGCTCAGAGGTTGAACTCAAGCCATTGATAGGAACGTTGACCCGCGTGTTAACCAGGCTTGAGAGTGTTTGTGAGTTGATCAGTGGTATACCGTCCACACGAGTCAATGAGTTATTGAGCTCAGAGGTTGAACTCAAGCCATTGATAGGAACGTTGACCCGCGTGTTAACCAGGCTTGAGAGTGTTTGTGAGTTGATCAGCGGTATACCGTCCACACGAGTCAATGAGTTATTGAGCTCAGAGGTTGAACTCAAGCCATTGATAGGAACGTTGACCCGCGTGTTAACCAGGCTTGAGAGTCTTTGTGAGTTGATCAGTGGTATACCGTCCACACGAGTCAATGAGTTATTAGGCTCAGAGGTTGAACTCAAGCCATTGATAGGAACGTTGACCCGCGTGTTAACCAGGCTTGAGAGTGTTTGTAAGTTGATCAGTGGTATACCGTCCACACGAGTCAATGAGTTATTGAGCTCAGAGGTTGAACTCAAGCCATTGATAGGAACGTTGACACGCGTGTTGACCAGGCTTGAGAGTGTTTGTGAGTTGATCAGTGGTATACCGTCCACACGAGTCAATGAGTTATTGAGCTCAGAGGTTGAACTCAAGCCATTGATAGGAACGTTGACCCGCGTGTTAACCAGGCTTGAGAGTGTTTGTAAGTTGATCAGTGGTATACCGTCCACACGAGTCAATGAGTTATTGAGCTCAGAGGTTGAACTCAAGCCATTGATAGGAACGTTGACCCGCGTGTTAACCAGGCTTGAGAGTGTTTGTGAGTTGATCAGTGGTATACCGTCCACACGAGTCAATGAGTTATTGAGCTCAGAGGTTGAACTCAAGCCATTGATAGGAACGTTGACCCGCGTGTTAACCAGGCTTGAGAGTGTTTGTGAGTTGATCAGTGGTATACCGTCCACACGAGTCAATGAGTTATTGAGCTCAGAGGTTGACTGCCATTGATAGGAACGTTGACCCGCGTGTTAACCAGGCTTGAGAGTGTTTGTGAGTTGATCAATGGTATACCGTCCACACGAGTCAATGAGTTATTGAGCTCAGAGGTTGAACTCAAGCCATTGATAGGAACGTTGACCCGCGTGTTAACCAGGCTTGAGAGTGTTTGTGAGTTGATCAGTGGTATACCGTCCACACGAGTCAATGAGTTATTGAGCTCAGAGGTTGACTGCCATTGATAGGAACGTTGACCCGCGTGTTAACCAGGCTTGAGAGTGTTTGTGAGTTGATCAGTGGTATACCGTCCACACGAGTCAATGAGTTATTGAGCTCAGAGGTTGAACTCAATCCATTGATAGGAACGTTGACCCGCGTGTTAACCAGGCTTGAGAGTGTTTATGAGTTGATCAGTGGTATACCGTCCACACGAGTCAGTGAGTTATTGAGCTCAGAGGTTGAACTCAAGCCATTGATAGGAACGTTGACCCGCATGTTAACCAGGCTTGAGGGTGTTTGTGAGTTGATCAGTGGTATACCGTCCACACGAGTCAATGAGTTATTGAGCTCAGAGGTTGACTGCCATTGATAGGAACGTTGACCCGCGTGTTAACCAGGCTTGAGAGTGTTTGTGAGTTGATCAATGGTATACCGTCCACACGAGTCAATGAGTTATTGAGCTCAGAGGTTGACTGCCATTGATAGGAACGTTGACCCGCGTGTTAACCAGGCTTGAGAGTGTTTGTGTGTTGATCAGTGGTATACCGTCCACACGAGTCAATGAGTTATTGAGCTCAGAGGTTGACTGCCATTGATAGGAACGTTGACCCGCGTGTTAACCAGGCTTGAGAGTGTTTGTGTGTTGATCAGTGGTATACCGTCCACACGAGTCAATGAGTTATTGAGCTCAGAGGTTGACTGCCATTGATAGGAACGTTGACCCGCGTGTTAACCAGGCTTGAGAGTGTTTGTGTGTTGATCAGTGGTATACCGTCCACACGAGTCAATGAGTTATTGAGCTCAGTGGTTGAACTCAAGCCATTGATAGGAACGTTGACCCGCATGTTAACCAGGCTTGAGAGTGTTTGTGAGTTGATCAGTGGTATACCGTCCACACGAGTCAATGAGTTATTGAGCTCAGAGGTTGAACTCAAGCCATTGATAGGAACGTTGACCCGCGTGTTAACCAGGCTTGAGAGTGTTTGTGAGTTGATCAGTGGTACACCGTCCACACGAGTCAATGAGTTATTGAGCTCAGAGGTTGAACTCAAGCCATTGATAGGAACGTTGACCCGCGTGTTAACCAGGCTTGAGAGTGTTTGTAAGTTGATCAGTGGTATACCGTCCACACGAGTCAATGAGTTATTGAGCTCAGAGGTTGAACTCAAGCCATTGATAGGAACGTTGACCCGCGTGTTACCCAGGCTTGACAGTGTTTGTGAGTTGATCAGTGGTATACCGTCCACACGAGTCAATGAGTTATTGAGCTCAGAGGTTGAACTCAAGCCATTGATAGGAACGTTGACCCGCGTGTTAACCAGGCTTGAGAGTGTTTGTGAGTTGATCAGTGGTATACCGTCCACGAGAGTCAATGACTTATTGAGCTCAGAGGTTGAACTCAAGCCATTGATAGGAACGTTGACCCGCGTGTTAACCAGGCTTGAGAGTGTTTGTGAGTTGATCAGTGGTATACCGTCCACACGAGTCAATGAGTTATTGAGCTCAGAGGTTGAACTCAAGCCATTGATAGGAACGTTGACCCGCGTGTTAACCAGGCTTGAGAGTGTTTGTGTGTTGATCAGTGGTATACCGTCCACACGAGTCAATGAGTTATTGAGCTCAGAGGTTGACTGCCATTGATAGGAACGTTGACCCGCGTGTTAACCAGGCTTGAGAGTGTTTGTGAGTTGATCAGTGGTATACCGTCCACGAGAGTCAATGACTTATTGAGCTCAGAGGTTGAACTCAAGCCATTGATAGGAACGTTGACCCGCGTGTTAACCAGGCCTGAGAGTGTTTGTGAGTTGATCAGTGGTATACCGTCCACACGAGTCAATGAGTTATTGAGCTCAGAGGTTGAACTCAAGCCATTGATAGGAACGTTGACCCGCGTGTTAACCAGGCTTGAGAGTGTTTGTGAGTTGATCAGTGGTATACCGTCCACACGAGTCAATGAGTTATTGATCTCAGAGGTTGAACTCAAGCCATTGATAGGAACGTTGACCCGCGTGTTAACCAGGCTTGACAGTGTTTGTGAGTTGATCAGTGGTATACCGTCCACACGAGTCAATGAGTTATTGAGCTCAGAGGTTGAACTCAAGCCATTGATAGGAACGTTGACCCGCGTGTTAACCAGGCTTGAGATTGTTTGTGAGTTGATCAGTGGTATACCGTCCACACGAGTCAATGAGTTATTGAGCTCAGAGGTTGAACTCAAGCCATTGATAGGAACGTTGACCCGCGTGTTAACCAGGCTTGAGAGTGTTTGTGAGTTGATCGGTGGTATACCGTCCACACGAGTCAATGAGTTATTGAGCTCAGAGGTTGAACTCAAGCCATTGATAGGAACGTTGACCCGCGTGTTAACCAGGCTTGAGAGTGTTTATGAGTTGATCAGTGGTATACCGTCCACACGAGTCAGTGAGTTATTGAGCTCAGAGGTTGAACTCAAGCCATTGATAGGAACGTTGACCCGCGTGTTAACCAGGCTTGAGATTGTTTGTGAGTTGATCAGTGGTATACCGTCCACGAGAGTCAATGACTTATTGAGCTCAGAGGTTGAACTCAAGCCATTGATAGGAACGTTGACCCGCGTGTTAACCAGGCTTGAGAGTGTTTGTGAGTTGATCAGTGGTATACCGTCCACACGAGTCAATGAGTTATTGAGCTCAGAGGTTGAACTCGAGCCATTGATAGGAACGTTGACCCGCGTGTTAACCAGGCTTGAGAGTGTTTATGAGTTGATCAGTGGTATACCGTCCACACGAGTCAGTGAGTTATTGAGCTCAGAGGTTGAACTCAAGCCATTGATAGGAACGTTGACCCGCGTGTTAACCAGGCTTGAGAGTGTTTGTGAGTTGATCAGTGGTATACCGTCCACACGAGTCAATGAGTTATTGAGCTCAGAGGTTGAACTCAAGCCATTGATAGGAACGTTGACCCGCGTGTTAACCAGGCTTGAGATTGTTTGTGAGTTGATCAGTGGTATACCGTCCACACGAGTCAATGAGTTATTGAGCTCAGAGGTTGAACTCAAGCCATTGATAGGAACGTTGACCCGCGTGTTAACCAGGCTTGAGAGTGTTTGTGAGTTGATCAGTGGTATACCGTCCACACGAGTCAATGAGTTATTGAGCTCAGAGGTTGAACTCAAGCCATTGATAGGAACGTTGACCCGCGTGTTAACCAGGCTTGAGAGTGTTTGTGAGTTGATCAGTGGTATACCGTCCACACGAGTCAATGAGTTATTGAGCTCAGAGGTTGAACTCAAGCCATTGATAGGAACGTTGACCCGCGTGTTAACCAGGCTTGAGAGTGTTTGTGAGTTGATCAGTGGTATACCGTCCACACGAGTCAATGAGTTATTGAGCTCAGAGGTTGAACTCAAGCCATTGATAGGAACGTTGACCCGCGTGTTAACCAGGCTTGAGAGTGTTTGTGAGTTGATCAGTGGTATAC
Organism: Brachyptera risi; assembly: GCA_964007535.1. Taxonomy (NCBI): domain Eukaryota; kingdom Metazoa; phylum Arthropoda; class Insecta; order Plecoptera; family Taeniopterygidae; genus Brachyptera; species Brachyptera risi. The sequence continues at coordinate 11,312,750 of OZ023336.1, read as the reverse complement.
CGTCCACACGAGTCAGTGAGTTATTGAGCTCAGAGGTTGAACTCAAGCCATTGATAGGAACGTTGACCCGCGTGTTAACCAGGCTTGAGAGTGTTTGTGAGTTGATCAGTGGTATACCGTCCACACGAGTCAATGAGTTATTGAGCTCAGAGGTTGAACTCAAGCCATTGATGGGTACGTTGACCCGCGTGTTAACCAGGCTTGAGAGTGTTTGTGAGTTGATCAGTGGTATACCGTCCACACGAGTCAATGAGTTATTGAGCTCAGAGGTTGAACTCAAGCCATTGATAGGAACGTTGACCCGCGTGTTAACCAGGCTTGAGAGTGTTTGTGAGTTGATCAGTGGTACACCGTCCACACGAGTCAATGAGTTATTGAGCTCAGAGGTTGAACTCAAGCCATTGATAGGAACGTTGACCCGCGTGTTAACCAGGCTTGAGAGTGTTTGTGAGTTGATCAGTGGTATAACGTCCACACGAGTCAATGAGTTATTGAGCTCAGAGGTTGAACTCAAGCCATTGATAGGAACGTTGACCCGCGTGTTAACCAGGCTTGAGAGTGTTTGTGAGTTGATCAGTGGTATACCGTCCACACGAGTCAATGAGTTATTGAGCTCAGAGGTTGAACTCAAGCCATTGATAGGAACGTTGACCCGCATGTTAACCAGGCTTGAGAGTGTTCGTGAGTTGATCAGTGGTATACCGTCCACACGAGTCAATGAGTTATTGAGCTCAGAGGTTGAACTCAAGCCATTGATAGGAACGTTGACCCGCGTGTTAACCAGGCTTGAGAGTGTTTGTGAGTTGATCAGTGGTATACCGTCCACACGAGTCAATGAGTTATTGAGCTCAGAGGTTGAACTCAAGCCATTGATAGGAACGTTGACCCGCGTGTTAATCAGGCTTGAGAGTGTTTGTGAGTTGATCAGTGGTATACCGTCCACACGAGTCAATGAGTTATTGAGCTCAGAGGTTGAACTCAAGCCATTGATAGGAACGTTGACCCGCGTGTTAACCAGGCTTGAGAGTGTTTGTGAGTTGATCAGTGGTATACCAACCACACGAGTTTATGAGTTATTGAGCTCAGAGGTTGAACTCAAGCCATTGATAGGAACTTTGACCCGCGTGTTAACCAGGCTTGAGAGTGTTCGTGAGTTGATCAGTGGTATACCGTCCACACGAGTCAATGAGTTATTGAGCTCAGAGGTTGAACTAAAGCCATTGATAGGAACGTTGACCCGCGTGTTAACCAGGCTTGATAGTGTTTGTGAGTTGATCAGTGGTATACCGTCCACACGAGTCAATGAGTTATTGAGCTCAGAGGTTGAACTCAAGCCATTGATAGGAACGTTGACCCGCGTGTTAACCAGGCTTGAGAGTGTTTGTGAGTTGATCAGTGGTATACCGTCCACACGAGTCAATGAGTTATTGATCTCAGAGGTTGAACTCAAGCCATTGATAGGAACGTTGACCCGCGTGTTGACCAGGCCTGAGAGTGTTTGTGAGTTGATCAGTGGTATACCGTCCACACGAGTCAATGAGTTATTGAGCTCAGAGGTTGAACTCAAGCCATTGATAGGAACGTTGACCCGCGTGTTAACCAGGTTAGAGAGTGTTTGTGAGTTGATCAGTGGTATACCGTCCACACGAGTCAATGAGTTATTGAGCTCAGAGGTTGAACTCAAGCCATTGATAGGAACGTTGACCCGCGTGTTAACCAGGCTTGAGAGTGTTTGTGAGTTGATCAGTGGTATACCGTCCACACGAGTCAATGAGTTATTGAGCTCAGAGGTTGAACTCAAGCCATTGATAGGAACGTTGACCCGCGTGTTAACCAGGCTTGAGAGTGTTTGTGAGTTGATCAGTGGTATACCGTCCACACGAGTCAATGAGTTATTGGGCTCAGAGGTTGAACTCAAGCCATTGATAGGAACGTTGACCCGCGTGTTGACCAGGCTTGAGAGTGTTTGTGAGTTGATCAGTGGTATACCGTCCACACGAGTCAATGAGTTATTGAGCTCAGAGGTTGAACTCAAGCCATTGATAGGAACGTTGACCCGCATGTTAACCAGGCTTGAGAGTGTTTGTGAGTTGATCAGTGGTATACCGTCCACACGAGTCAATGAGTTATTGAGCTCAGAGGTTGAACTCCAGCCATTGATAGGAACGTTGACCCGCGTGTTAACCAGGCTTGAGAGTGTTTGTGAGTTGATCAGTGGTATACCGTCCACACGAGTCAATGAGTTATTGAGCTCAGAGGTTGACTGCCATTGATAGGAACGTTGACCCGCGTGTTAACCAGGCTTGAGAGTGTTTGTGAGTTAATCAGTGGTATACCAACCACACGAGTCAATGAGTTATTGAGCTCAGAGGTTGAACTCAAGCCATTGATGGGAACGTTGACCCGCATGTTAACCAGGCTTGAGAGTGTTTGTGAGTTGATCAGTGGTATACCGTCCACACGAGTCAATGAGTTATTGAGCTCAGAGGTTGAACTCAAGCCATTGATAGGAACGTTGACCCGCATGTTAACCAGGCCTGAGAGTGTTTGTGAGTTGATCAGTGGTATACCGTCCACACGAGTCAATGAGTTATTGAGCTCAGAGGTTGAACTCAAGATATTGATAGGAACGTTGACCCGCATGTTAACCAGGCTTGAGAGTGTTTGTGAGTTGATCAGTGGTATACCGTCCACACAAGTCAATGAGTTATTGGGCTCAGAGGTTGAACTCAAGCCATTGATAGGAACGTTGACACGCGTGTTAACCAGGCTTGAGAGTGTTTGTGAGTTGATCAGTGGTATACCGTCCACACGAGTCAATGAGTTATTGAGCTCAGAGGTTGAACTCAAGCCATTGATAGGAACGTTGAACCGCGTGTTACCCAGGCTTGAGAGTGTTTGTGAGTTGATCAGTGGTATACCGTCCACACGAGTCAATGAGTTATTGAGCTCAGAGGTTGAACTCAAGCCATTGATAGGAACGTTGACCCGCGTGTTAACCAGGCTTGAGAGTGTTTGTGAGTTGATCAGTGGTATACCGTCCAAACGAGTCAATGAGTTATTGAGCTCAGAGGTTGAACTCAAGCCATTGATAGGAACGTTGACCCACGTGTTAACCAGGCTTGAGATTGTTTGTGAGTTGATCAGTGGTATACCGTCCACACGAGTCAATGAGTTATTGAGCTCAGAGGTTGAACTCAAGCTATTGATAGGAACGTTGACCCGCGTGTTAACCAGGCTTGAGAGTGTTTGTGAGTTGATCAGTGGTATACCGTCCACACGAGTCAATGAGTTATTGAGCTCAGAGGTTGAACTCAAGCCATTGATAGGAACGTTGACCCGCGTGTTAACCAGGCCTGAGAGTGTTTGTGAGTTGATCAGTGGTATACCGTCCACACGAGTCAATGAGTTATTGAGCTCAGAGGTTGGTCTCAAGCCATTGATATGAACGTTGACCCGCGTGTTAACCAGGCTTGAGAGTGTTTGTGAGTTGATCAGTGGTATACCGTCCACACGAGTCAATGAGTTATTGAGCTCAGAGGTTGAACTCAAGCCATTGATAGGAACGTTGACCCGCATGTTAACCAGGCTTGAGAGTGTTTGTGAGTTGATCAGTGGTATACCGTCCACACGAGTCAATGAGTTATTGAGCTCAGAGGTTGACTGCCATTGATAGGAACGTTGACCCGCGTGTTAACCAGGCTTGAGAGTGTTTGTGAGTTGATCAGTGGTATACCGTCCACACGAGTCAATGAGTTATTGAGCTCAGAGGTTGAACTCAAGCCATTGATAGGAACGTTGACTCGCGTGTTAACCAGGCTTGAGATTGTTTGTGAGTTGATCAGTGGTATACCGTCCACACGAGTCAATGAGTTATTGAGCTCAGAGGTTGAACTCAAGCTATTGATGGGAACGTTGACCCGCGTGTTAACCAGGCTTGAGAGTGTTTGAGAGTTGATCAGTGGCTTACCGTCCACACGAGTCAATGAGTTATTGAGCTCAGAGGTTGAACTCAAGCCATTGATAGGAACGTTGACCCGCGTGTTAACCAGGCTTAAGAGTGTTTGTGAGTTGATCAGTGGTATACCGTCCACACTAGTCAATGAGTTATTGAGCTCAGAGGTTGAACTCAAGCCATTGATAGGAACGTTGACCCGCGTGTTAACCAGGCTTGAGAGTGTTTGTGAGTTGATCAGTGGCTTACCGTCCACACGAGTCAATGAGTTATTGAGCTCAGAGGTTGAACTCAAGCCATTGATAGGAACGTTGACCCGCGTGTTAACCAGGCTTAAGAGTGTTTGTGAGTTGATCAGTGGTATACCGTCCACACGAGTCAATGAGTTATTGAGCTCAGAGGTTGAACTCAAGCCATTGATAGGAACGTTGACCCGCGTGTTAACCAGGCTTGAGAGTGTTTGTGTGTTGATCAGTGGTATACAGTCCACACGAGTCAATGAGTTATTGAGCTCAGAGGTTGAACTCAAGCCATTGATAGGAACGTTGACCCGCGTGTTAACCAGGCTTGAGAGTGTTTGTGAGTTGATCAGTGGTATACCGTCCACACGAGTCAATGAGTTATTGAGCTCAGAGGTTGAACTCAAGCCATTGATAGGAACGTTGACCCGCGTGTTAACCAGGCTTGAGAGTGTTTGTGAGTTGATCAGTGGTATACCGTCCACACGAGTCAATGAGTTATTGAGCTCATAGGTTGAACTCAAGCCATTGATAGGAACGTTGACCCGCGTGTTAACCAGGCTTGAGAGTGTTTGTGAGTTGATCAGTGGTATACCGTCCACACGAGTCAATGAGTTATTGAGCTCAGAGGTTGACTGCCATTGATAGGAACGTTGACCCGCGTGTTAACCAGGCTTGAGAGTGTTTGTAAGTTGATCAGTGGTATACCGTCCACACGAGTCAATGAGTTATTGAGCTCAGAGGTTGAACTCAAGCCATTGATAGGAACGTTGACACGCGTGTTAACCAGGCTTGAGAGTGTTTGTGAGTTGATCAGTGGTATACCGTCCACACGAGTCAATGAGTTATTGAGCTCAGAGCTTGAACTCAATCCATTGATAGGAACGTTGACCCGCGTGTTAACCAGGCTTGAGAGTGTTTGTGAGTTGATCAGTGGTATACCGTCCACACGAGTCAATGAGTTATTGAGCTCAGAGGTTGAACTCAAGCCATTGATAGGAACGTTGACCCGCGTGTTAACCAGGCTCGAGAGTGTTTGTGAGTTGATCAGTGGCTTACCGTCCACACGAGTCAATGAGTTATTGAGCTCAGAGGTTGGTCTCAATCCATTGATAGGAACGTTGACCCGCGTGTTAACCAGGCTTGAGAGTGTTTGTGAGTTGATCAGTGGCTTACCGTCCACACGAGTCAATGAGTTATTGAGCTCAGAGGTTGAACTCAAGCCATTGATAGGAACGTTGACCCGCGTGTTAACCATGCTTGAGAGTGTTCGTAAGTTGATCAGTGGTATACCGTCCACACGAGTCAATGAGTTATTGAGCTCAGAGGTTGAACTCAAGCCATTGATAGGAACGTTGACCCGCGTGTTAACCATGCTTGAGAGTGTTCGTAAGTTGATCAGTGGTATACCGTCCACACGAGTCAATGAGTTATTGAGCTCAGAGGTTGAACTCAAGCCATTGATAGGAACGTTGACCCGCGTGTTAACCAGGCCTGAGAGTGTTTGTGAGTTGATCAGTGGTATACCGTCCACACGAGTCAATGAGTTATTGAGCTCAGAGGTTGAACTAAAGCCATTGATAGGAACGTTGACCCGCGTGTTAACCAGGCTTGAGAGTGTTTGTGAGTTGATCAGTGGTATACCGTCCACACGAGTCAATGAGTTATTGGGCTCAGAGGTTGAACTCAAGCCATTGATAGGAACGTTGACCCGCGTGTTGACCAGGCTTGAGAGTGTTTGTGAGTTGATCAGTGGTATACCGTCCACACGAGTCAATGAGTTATTGAGCTCAGAGGTTGAACTCAAGCCATTGATAGGAACGTTGACCCGCATGTTAACCAGGCTTGAGAGTGTTTGTGAGTTGATCAGTGGTATACCGTCCACACGAGTCAATGAGTTATTGAGCTCAGAGGTTGAACTCCAGCCATTGATAGGAACGTTGACCCGCGTGTTAACCAGGCTTGAGAGTGTTTGTGAGTTGATCAGTGGTATACCGTCCACACGAGTCAATGAGTTATTGAGCTCAGAGGTTGACTGCCATTGATAGGAACGTTGACCCGCGTGTTAACCAGGCTTGAGAGTGTTTGTGAGTTAATCAGTGGTATACCAACCACACGAGTCAATGAGTTATTGAGCTCAGAGGTTGAACTCAAGCCATTGATAGGAACGTTGACCCGCGTGTTAACCAGGCTTGAGAGTGTTTGTGAGTTGATCAGTGGTATACCGTCCACACGAGTCAATGAGTTATTGAGCTCAGAGGTTGAACTCAAGCCATTGATAGGAACGTTGACCCGCGTGTTAACCAGGCCTGAGAGTGTTTGTGAGTTGATCAGTGGTATACCGTCCACACGAGTCAATGAGTTATTGAGCTCAGAGGTTGAACTCAAGCCATTGATAGGAACGTTGACCCGCGTGTTAACCAGGCTTGAGAGTGTTTGTGAGTTGATCAGTGGTATACCGTCCACACGAGTCAATGAGTTATTGAGCTCAGAGGTTGAACTCAAGCCATTGATAGGAACGTTGACCCGCGTGTTAACCAGGCTTGAGAGTGTTTGTGAGTTGATCAGTGGTATACCGTCCACACGAGTCAATGAGTTATTGAGCTCAGAGGTTGAACTCAAGCCATTGATAGGAACGTTGACCCGCGTGTTAACCAGGCTTGAGAGTGTTTGTGAGTTGATCAGTGGTATACCGTCCACACGAGTCAATGAGTTATTGAGCTCAGAGGTTGACTGCCATTGATAGGAACGTTGACCCGCGTGTTAACCAGGCCTGAGAGTGTTTGTGAGTTGATCAGTGGTATACCGTCCACACGAGTCAATGAGTTATTGAGCTCAGAGGTTGAACTCAAGCCATTGATAGGAACGTTGACCCGCGTGTTAACCAGGCTTGAGAGTGTTTGTGAGTTGATCAGTGGTATACCGTCCACACGAGTCAATGAGTTATTGAGCTCAGAGGTTGAACTCAAGCCATTGATAGGAACGTTGACCCGCGTGTTAACCAGGCTTGAGAGTGTTTGTGAGTTGATCAGTGGTATACCGTCCACACGAGTCAATGAGTTATTGAGCTCAGAGGTTGAACTCAAGCCATTGATAGGAACGTTGACCCGCGTGTTAACCAGGCTTGAGAGTGTTTGTGAGTTGATCAGTGGTATACCGTCCACACGAGTCAATGAGTTATTGAGCTCAGAGGTTGAACTCAAGCCATTGATAGGAACGTTGACCCGCGTGTTAACCAGGCTTGAGAGTGTTTGTGAGTTGATCAGTGGTATACCGTCCACACGAGTCAATGAGTTATTGAGCTCAGAGGTTGAACTCCAGCCATTGATAGGAACGTTGACCCGCGTGTTAACCAGGCTTGAGAGTGTTTGTGAGTTGATCAGTGGTATACCGTCCACACGAGTCAATGAGTTATTGAGCTCAGAGGTTGAACTCAAGCCATTGATAGGAACGTTGACCCGCGTGTTAACCAGGCTTGAGAGTGTTTGTGAGTTGATCAGTGGTATACCGTCCACACGAGTCAATGAGTTATTGAGCTCAGAGGTTGAACTCAAGCCATTGATAGGAACGTTGACCCGCGTGTTAACCAGGCTAGAGAGTGTTTGTGAGTTGATCAGTGGTATACCGTCCACACGAGTCAATGAGTTATTGAGCTCAGAGGTTGAACTCAAGCCATTGATAGGAACGTTGACCCGCGTGTTAACCAGGCTTGAGAGTGTTTGTGAGTTGATCAGTGGTATACCGTCCACACGAGTCAATGAGTTATTGAGCTCAGAGGTTGAACTCAAGCCATTGATAGGAACGTTGACCCGCGTGTTAACCAGGCTTGAGAGTGTTTGTGAGTTGATCAGTGGTATACCGTCCACACGAGTCAATGAGTTATTGAGCTCAGAGGTTGAACTCAAGCCATTGATAGGAACGTTGACCCGCGTGTTGACCAGGCTTGAGAGTGTTTGTGAGTTGATCAGTGGTATACCGTCCACACGAGTCAATGAGTTATTGAGCTCAGAGGTTGAACTCAAGCCATTGATAGGAACGTTGACCCGCGTGTTAACCAGGCTTGAGAGTGTTTGTGAGTTGATCAGTGGTATACCGTCCACACGAGTCAATGAGTTATTGAGCTCAGAGGTTGACTGCCATTGATAGGAACGTTGACCCGCGTGTTAACCAGGCCTGAGAGTGTTTGTGAGTTGATCAGTGGTATACCGTCCACACGAGTCAATGAGTTATTGAGCTCAGAGGTTGAACTCAAGCCATTGATAGGAACGTTGACCCGCGTGTTAACCAGGCTTGAGAGTGTTTGTGAGTTGATCAGTGGTATACCGTCCACACGAGTCAATGAGTTATTGAGCTCAGAGGTTGAACTCAAGCCATTGATAGGAACGTTGACCCGCATGTTAACCAGGCTTGAGAGTGTTTGTGAGTTGATCAGTGGTATACCGTCCACACGAGTCAATGAGTTGTTGAGCTCAGAGGTTGAACTCAAGCCATTGATAGGAACGTTGACCCGCGTGTTAACCAGGCTTGAGAGTGTTTGTGAGTTGATCAGTGGTATACCGTCCACACGAGTCAATGAGTTATTGAGCTCAGAGGTTGAACTCCAGCCATTGATAGGAACGTTGACCCGCGTGTTAACCAGGCTTGAGAGTGTTTGTGAGTTGATCAGTGGTATACCGTCCACACGAGTCAATGAGTTATTGAGCTCAGAGGTTGAACTCAAGCCATTGATAGGAACGTTGACCCGCGTGTTAACCAGGCTTGAGAGTGTTTGTAAGTTGATCAGTGGTATACCGTCCACATGAGTCAATGAGTTATTGAGCTCAGAGGTTGAACTCAAGCCATTGATAGGAACGTTGACCCGCGTGTTAACCAGGCTTGAGAGTGTTTGTGAGTTGATCAGTGGTATACCGTCCACACGAGTCAATGAGTTATTGAGCTCAGAGGTTGACTGCCATTGATAGGAACGTTGACCCGCGTGTTAACCAGGCCTGAGAGTGTTTGTGAGTTGATCAGTGGTATACCGTCCACACGAGTCAATGAGTTATTGAGCTCAGAGGTTGAACTCAAGTCACTGATGGGAACGTTGACCCGCGTGTTAACCAGGCTCGAGAGTGTTTGTAAGTTGATCAGTGGCTTACCGTCCACACGAGTCAATGAGTTATTGAGCTCAGAGGTTGAACTCAAGCCATTGATAGGAACGTTGACCCGCGGGTTAACCAGGCTTGAGAGTGTTTGTGAGTTGATCAGTGGCTTACCGTCCACACGAGTCAATGAGTTATTGAGCTCAGAGGTTGAACTCAAGCCATTGATAGGAACGTTGACCCGCGGGTTAACCAGGCTTGAGAGTGTTTGTGAGTTGATCAGTGGTATACCGTCCACACGAGTCAATGAGTTATTGAGCTCAGAGGTTGAACTCAAGCCATTGATAGGAACGTTGACCCGCGTGTTAACCAGGCTTGAGAGTGTTTGTGAGTTGATCAGTGGTATACCGTCCACACGAGTCAATGAGTTATTGAGCTCAGAGGTTGACTGCCATTGATAGGAACGTTGACCCGCGTGTTAACCAGGCCTGAGAGTGTTTGTGAGTTGATCAGTGGTATACCGTCCACACGAGTCAATGAGTTATTGAGCTCAGAGGTTGAACTCAAGTCACTGATGGGAACGTTGACCCGCGTGTTAACCAGGCTCGAGAGTGTTTGTAAGTTGATCAGTGGCTTACCGTCCACACGAGTCAATGAGTTATTGAGCTCAGAGGTTGAACTCAAGCCATTGATAGGAACGTTGACCCGCGTGTTAACCAGGCTCGAGAGTGTTTGTGAGTTGATCAGTGGCTTACCGTCCACACGAGTCAATGAGTTATTGAGCTCAGAGGTTGGTCTCAATCCATTGATAGGAACGTTGACCCGCGTGTTAACCAGGCTTGAGAGTGTTTGTGAGTTGATCAGTGGCTTACCGTCCACACGAGTCAATGAGTTATTGAGCTCAGAGGTTGAACTCAAGCCATTGATAGGAACGTTGACCCGCGTGTTAACCATGCTTGAGAGTGTTCGTAAGTTGATCAGTGGTATACCGTCCACACGAGTCAATGAGTTATTGAGCTCAGAGGTTGAACTCAAGCCATTGATAGGAACGTTGACCCGCGTGTTAACCATGCTTGAGAGTGTTCGTAAGTTGATCAGTGGTATACCGTCCACACGAGTCAATGAGTTATTGAGCTCAGAGGTTGAACTCAAGCCATTGATAGGAACGTTGACCCGCGTGTTAACCAGGCTTGAGAGTGTTTGTGAGTTGATCAGTGGTATACCGTCCACACGAGTCAATGAGTTATTGGGCTCAGAGGTTGAACTAAAGCCATTGATAGGAACGTTGATCCGCGTGTTAACCAGGCTTGAGAGTGTTTGTGAGTTGATCAGTGGTATACCGTCCACACGAGTCAATGAGTTATTGAGCTCAGAGGTTGAACTCAAGCCATTGATAGGAACGTTGACCCGCGTGTTAACCAGGCTTGAGAGTGTTTGTGAGTTGATCAGTGGTATACCGTCCACACGAGTCAATGAGTTATTGAGCTCAGAGGTTGAACTCAAGCCATTGATAGGAACGTTGACCCGCGTGTTAACCAGGCCTGAGAGTGTTTGTGAGTTGATCAGTGGTATACCGTCCACACGAGTCAATGAGTTATTGAGCTCAGAGGTTGAACTCAAGCCATTGATAGGAACGTTGACCCGCGTGTTAACCAGGCTTGAGAGTGTTTGTGAGTTGATCAGTGGTATACCGTCCACACGAGTCAATGAGTTATTGAGCTCAGAGGTTGAACTCAAGCCATTGATAGGAACGTTGACCCGCGTGTTAACCAGGCTTGAGAGTGTTTGTGAGTTGATCAGTGGTATACCGTCCACACGAGTCAATGAGTTATTGAGCTCAGAGGTTGAACTCAAGCCATTGATAGGAACGTTGACCCGCGTGTTAACCAGGCTTGAGAGTGTTTGTGAGTTGATCAGTGGTATACCGTCCACACGAGTCAATGAGTTATTGAGCTCAGAGGTTGACTGCCATTGATAGGAACGTTGACCCGCGTGTTAACCAGGCCTGAGAGTGTTTGTGAGTTGATCAGTGGTATACCGTCCACACGAGTCAATGAGTTATTGAGCTCAGAGGTTGAACTCAAGCCATTGATAGGAACGTTGACCCGCGTGTTAACCAGGCTTGAGAGTGTTTGTGAGTTGATCAGTGGTATACCGTCCACACGAGTCAATGAGTTATTGAGCTCAGAGGTTGAACTCAAGCCATTGATAGGAACGTTGACCCGCGTGTTAACCAGGCTTGAGAGTGTTTGTGAGTTGATCAGTGGTATACCGTCCACACGAGTCAATGAGTTATTGAGCTCAGAGGTTGAACTCAAGCCATTGATAGGAACGTTGACCCGCGTGTTAACCAGGCTTGAGAGTGTTTGTGAGTTGATCAGTGGTATACCGTCCACACGAGTCAATGAGTTATTGAGCTCAGAGGTTGAACTCAAGCCATTGATAGGAACGTTGACCCGCGTGTTAACCAGGCTTGAGAGTGTTTGTGAGTTGATCAGTGGTATACCGTCCACACGAGTCAATGAGTTATTGAGCTCAGAGGTTGAACTCCAGCCATTGATAGGAACGTTGACCCGCGTGTTAACCAGGCTTGAGAGTGTTTGTGAGTTGATCAGTGGTATACCGTCCACACGAGTCAATGAGTTATTGAGCTCAGAGGTTGAACTCAAGCCATTGATGGGAACGTTGACCCGCGTGTTAACCAGGCTTGAGAGTGTTTGTGAGTTGATCAGTGGTATACCGTCCACACGAGTCAATGAGTTATTGAGCTCAGAGGTTGAACTCAAGCCATTGATAGGAACGTTGACCCGCGTGTTAACCAGGCTAGAGAGTGTTTGTGAGTTGATCAGTGGTATACCGTCCACACGAGTCAATGAGTTATTGAGCTCAGAGGTTGAACTCAAGCCATTGATAGGAACGTTGACCCGCGTGTTAACCAGGCTTGAGAGTGTTTGTGAGTTGATCAGTGGTATACCGTCCACACGAGTCAATGAGTTATTGAGCTCAGAGGTTGAACTCAAGCCATTGATAGGAACGTTGACCCGCGTGTTAACCAGGCTTGAGAGTGTTTGTGAGTTGATCAGTGGTATACCGTCCACACGAGTCAATGAGTTATTGAGCTCAGAGGTTGAACTCAAGCCATTGATAGGAACGTTGACCCGCGTGTTAACCAGGCTTGAGAGTGTTTGTGAGTTGATCAGTGGTATACCGTCCACACGAGTCAATGAGTTATTGAGCTCAGAGGTTGAACTCAAGCCATTGATAGGAACGTTGACCCGCGTGTTAACCAGGCTTAAGAGTGTTTGTGAGTTGATCAGTGGTATACCGTCCACACGAGTCAATGAGTTATTGAGCTCAGAGGTTGAACTCAAGCCATTGATAGGAACGTTGACCCGCGTGTTAACCAGGCCTGAGAGTGTTTGTGAGTTGATCAGTGGTATACCGTCCACACGAGTCAATGAGTTATTGAGCTCAGAGGTTGAACTCAAGCCATTGATAGGAACGTTGACCCGCGTGTTAACCAGGCTTGAGAGTGTTTGTGAGTTGATCAGTGGTATACCGTCCACACGAGTCAATGAGTTATTGAGCTCAGAGGTTGAACTCAAGCCATTGATAGGAACGTTGACCCGCGTGTTAACCAGGCTTGAGAGTGTTTGTGAGTTGATCAGTGGTATACCGTCCACACGAGTCAATGAGTTATTGAGCTCAGAGGTTGAACTCATGCCATTGATAGGAACGTTGACCCGCGTGTTACTCAGGCTTGAGAGTGTTTGTGAGTTGATCAGTGGTATACCGTCCACACGAGTCAATGAGTTATTGAGCTCAGAGGTTGAACTCAAGCCATTGATAGGAACGTTGACCCGCGTGTTAACCAGGCTTGAGAGTGTTTGTGAGTTGATCAGTGGTATACCGTCCACACGAGTCAATGAGTTATTGAGCTCAGAGGTTGAACTCATGCCATTGATAGGAACGTTGACCCGCGTGTTACTCAGGCTTGAGAGTGTTTGTGAGTTGATCAGTGGTATACCGTCCACACGAGTCAATGAGTTATTGAGCTCAGAGGTTGAACTCAAGCCATTGATAGGAACGTTGACCCGCGTGTTAACCAGGCTTGAGAGTGTTTGTGAGTTGATCAGTGGTATACCGTCCACACGAGTCAATGAGTTATTGAGCTCAGAGGTTGAACTCATGCCATTGATAGGAACGTTGACCCGCGTGTTACTCAGGCTTGAGAGTGTTTGTGAGTTGATCAGTGGTATACCGTCCACACGAGTCAATGAGTTATTGAGCTCAGAGGTTGAACTCAAGCCATTGATAGGAACGTTGACCCGCGTGTTAACCAGGCTTGAGAGTGTTTGTGAGTTGATCAGTGGTATACCGTCCACACGAGTCAATGAGTTATTGAGCTCGGAGGTTGAACTCCAGCCATTGATAGGAACGTTGACCCGCGTGTTAACCAGGCTTGAGAGTGTTTGTGAGTTAATCAGTGGTATACCGTCCACACGAGTCAATGAGTTATTGAGCTCGGAGGTTGAACTCCAGCCATTGATAGGAACGTTGACCCGCGTGTTAACCAGGCTTGACAGTGTTTGTGAGTTGATCAGTGGTATACCGTCCACACGAGTCAATGAGTTATTGAGCTCAGAGGTTGAACTCAAGCCATTGATAGGAACGTTGACCCGCGTGTTAACCAGGCTTGAGAGTGTTTGTGAGTTGATCAGTGGTATACCGTCCACACGAGTCAATGAGTTATTGAGCTCAGAGGTTGAACTCAAGCCATTGATAGGAACTTTGACCCGCGTGTTAACCAGGCCTGAGAGTGTTTGTGAGTTGATCAGTGGTATACCGTCCACACGAGTCAATGAGTTATTGAGCTCAGAGGTTGAACTCAAGCCATTGATAGGAACGTTGACCCGCGTGTTAACCAGGCTTGAGAGTGTTTGTGAGTTGATCAGTGGTATACCGTCCACACGAGTCAGTGAGTTATTGATCTCAGAGGTTGAACTCAAGCCATTGATGGGAACGTTGACCCGCATGTTAACCAGGCTTGAGAGTGTTTGTGAGTTGATCAGTGGTATACCGTCCACACGAGTCAATGAGTTATTGAGCTCAGAGGTTGAACTAAAGCCATTGATAGGAACGTTGACCCGCGTGTTAACCAGGCTTGAGAGTGTTTGTGAGTTGATCAGTGGTATACCGTCCACACGAGTCAATGAGTTATTGAGCTCAGAGGTTGAACTCCAGCCATTGATAGGAACGTTGACCCGCGTGTTAACCAGGCTTGAGAGTGTTTGTGAGTTGATCAGTGGTATACCGTCCACACGAGTCAGTGAGTTATTGAGCTCAGAGGTTGAACTCAAGCCATTGATAGGAACGTTGACCCGCGTGTTAACCAGGCTTGAGAGTGTTTGTGAGTTGATCAGTGGTATACCGTCCACACGAGTCAATAAGTTATTGAGCTCAGAGGTTGAACTCAAGCCATTGATAGGAACGTTGACCCGCGTGTTAACCAGGCTTGAGAGTGTTTGTGTGTTGATCAGTGGTATACCGTCCACACGAGTCAATGAGTTATTGAGCTCAGAGGTTGAACTCAAGCCATTGATAGGAACGTTGACCCGCGTGTTAACCAGGCCTGAGAGTGTTTGTGAGTTGATCAGTGGTATACCGTCCACACGAGTCAATGAGTTATTGAGCTCAGTGGTTGAACTCAAGCCATTGATAGGAACGTTGACCCGCGTGTTAACCAGGCTTGAGAGTGTTTGTGAGTTGATCAGTGGTATACCGTCCACACGAGTCAATGAGTTATTGAGCTCAGAGGTTGAACTCAAGCCATTGATAGGAACGTTGACCCGCGTGTTAACCAGGCTTGAGAGTGTTTGTGAGTTGATCAGTGGTATACCGTCCACACGAGTCAATGAGTTATTGAGCTCAGAGGTTGAACTCAAGCCATTGATAGGAACGTTGACCCGCGTGTTAACCAGGCTTGAGAGTGTTTGTGAGTTGATCAGTGGTATACCGTCCACACGAGTCGATGAGTTATTGAGCTCAGAGGTTGAACTCAAGCCATTGATAGGAACGTTGACCCGCATGTTAACCAGGCTTGAGAGTGTTTGTGAGTTGATCAGTGGTATACCGTCCACACGAGTCAATGAGTTATTGAGCTCAGAGGTTGAACTCAAGCCATTGATAGGAACGTTGACCCGCGTGTTAACCAGGCCTGAGAGTGTTTGTGAGTTGATCAGTGGTATACCGTCCACACGAGTCAATGAGTTATTGAGCTCAGAGGTTGAACTCAAGCCATTGATAGGAACGTTGACCCGCGTGTTAACCAGGCTTGAGAGTGTTTGTGAGTTGATCAGTGGTATACCGTCCACACGAGTCAATGAGTGATTGAGCTCAGAGGTTGAACTCAAGCCATTGATAGGAACGTTGACCCGCGTGTTAACCAGGCCTGAGAGTGTTTGTGAGTTGATCAGTGGTATACCGTCCACACGAGTCAATGAGTTATTGAGCTCAGAGGTTGAACTCAAGCCATTGATAGGAACGTTGACCCGCGTGTTGACCAGGCTTGAGAGTGTTTGTGAGTTGATCAGTGGTATACCGTCCACACGAGTCAATGAGTTATTGAGCTCAGAGGTTGAACTCAAGCCATTGATAGGAACGTTGACCCGCGTGTTGACCAGGCCTGAGAGTGTTTGTGAGTTGATCAGTGGTATACCGTCCACACGAGTCAATGAGTTATTGAGCTCAGAGGTTGAACTCAAGCCATTGATAGGAACGTTGACCCGCGTGTTAACCAGGCTTGAGAGTGTTTGTGAGTTGATCAGTGGTATACCGTCCACACGAGTCAATGAGTTATTGAGCTCAGAGGTTGAACTCAAGCCATTGATAGGAACGTTGACCCGCATGTTAACCAGGCTTGAGAGTGTTTGTGAGTTGATCAGTGGTATACCGTCCACACGAGTCAGTGAGTTATTGAGCTCAGAGGTTGAACTCAAGCCATTGATAGGAACGTTGACCCGCGTGTTAACCAGGCTTTAGAGTGTTTGTGAGTTGATCAGTGGTATACCGTCCACACGAGTCAGTGAGTTATTGAGCTCAGAGGTTGAACTCAAGCCATTGATAGGAACGTTGACCCGCGTGTTAACCAGGCTTTAGAGTGTTTGTGAGTTGATCAGTGGTATACCGTCCACACGAGTCAGTGAGTTATTGAGCTCAGAGGTTGAACTCAAGCCATTGATAGGAACGTTGACCCGCGTGTTAACCAGGCTTTAGAGTGTTTGTGAGTTGATCAGTGGTATACCGTCCACACGAGTCAATGAGTTATTGAGCTCAGAGGTTGAACTCATCCATTGATAGGAACGTTGACCCGCATGTTAACCAGGCTTGAGAGTGTTTGTAAGTTGATCAGTGGTATACCGTCCACACGAGTCAATGAGTTATTGAGCTCAGAGGTTGGTCTCAATCCATTGATAGGAACGTTGACCCGCGTGTTAACCAGGTTAGAGAGTGATTGTGAGTTGATCAGTGGTATACCGTCCACACGAGTCAATGAGTTGTTGAGCTCAGAGGTTGGTCTCAATCCATTGATAGGAACGTTGACCCGCATGTTAACCAGGCTTGAAAGTGTTTGTGAGTTGATCAGTGGTATACCGTCCACACGAGTCAATGAGTTATTGAGCTCAGAGGTTGGTCTCAATCCATTGATATGAACGTTGACCCGCGTGTTAACCAGGCTTGAGAGTGTTTGTGAGTTGATCAGTGGTATACCGTCCACACGAGTCAATGAGTTATTGAGCTCAGAGGTTGAACTCAAGCCATTGATAGGAACGTTGACCCGCGTGTTAACCAGGCTTGAGAGTGTTTGTGAGTTGATCAGTGGTATACCGTCCACACGAGTCAATGAGTTATTGAGCTCAGAGGTTGAACTCAAGCCATTGATATGAACGTTGACCCGCGTGTTAACCAGGCTTGAGAGTGTTTGTAAGTTGATCAGTGGTATACCGTCCACACGAGTCAATGAGTTATTGAGCTCAGAGGTTGAACTCAAGCCATTGATGGGAACGTTGACCCGCGTGTTAACCAGGCTTGAGAGTGTTTGTGAGTTGATCAGTGGTATACCGTCCACACGAGTCAATGAGTTATTGAGCTCAGAGGTTGAACTCAAGCCATTGATAGGAACGTTGACCCGCGTGTTAACCAGGCTTGAGAGTGTTTGTGAGTTGATCAGTGGTATACCGTCCACACGAGTCAATGAGTTATTGAGCTCAGAGGTTGAACTCAAGCCATTGATAGGAACGTTGACCCGCATGTTAACCAGGCTTGAGAGTGTTTGTGAGTTGATCAGTGGTATACCATCCACACGAGTCAATGAGTTATTGAGCTCAGAGGTTGAACTCAAGCCATTGATAGGAACGTTGACCCGCGTGATAACCAGGCTTGAGAGTGTTTGTGAGTTGATCAGTGGTATACCGTCCACACGAGTCAGTGAGTTATTGAGCTCAGAGGTTGAACTCAAGCCATTGATAGGAACGTTGACCCGCATGTTAACCAGGCTAGAGAGTGTTTGTGAGTTGATCAGTGGTATACCGTCCACACGAGTCAATGAGTTATTGAGCTCAGAGGTTGAACTCAAGATATTGATAGGAACGTTGACCCGCGTGTTAACCAGGCTTGAGAGTGTTTGTGAGTTGATCAGTGGTATACCGTCCACACGAGTCAATGAGTTATTGAGCTCAGAGGTTGAACTCAAGCCATTGATAGGAACGTTGACCCGCGTGTTAACCAGGCTTGAGAGTGTTTGTGAGTTGATCAGTGGTATACCGTCCACACGAGTCAGTGAGTTATTGAGCTCAGAGGTTGAACTCAAGCCATTGATAGGAACGTTGACCCGCGTGTTAACCAGGCTTAACAGTGTTTGTGAGTTGATCAGTGGTATACCGTCCACACGAGTCAATGAGTTATTGAGTTCACAGGTTGAACTCAAGCCATTGATAGGAACGTTGACCCGCGTGTTAACCAGGCCTGAGAGTGTTTGTGAGTTGATCAGTGGTATACCGTCCACACGAGTCAATGAGTTATTGAGCTCAGAGGTTGAACTCAAGCCATTGATAGGAACGTTGACCCGCGTGTTAACCAGGCTTGAGAGTGTTTGTGAGTTGATCAGTGGTATACCGTCCACACGAATCAGTGAGTTATTGAGCTCAGAGGTTGAACTCAAGCCATTGATAGGAACGTTGACCCGCGTGTTAACCAGGCTTGAGAGTGTTTGTGAGTTGATCAGTGGTATACCGTCCACACGAGTCAATTAGTAATTGATCTCAGAGGTTGAACTCGAGCCATTGATAGGAACGTTGACCCGCATGTTAACCAGGCTTGAGAGTGTTTGTGAGTTGATCAGTGGTATACCGTCCACACGAGTCAATGAGTTATTGAGCTCAGAGGTTGAACTCAAGCCATTGATAGGAACGTTGACCCGCATGTTAACCAGGCTTGAGAGTGTTTGTGAGTTGATCAGTGGTATACCGTCCACACTAGTCAATTAGTTATTGATCTCAGAGGTTGAACTCGAGCCATTGATAGGAACGTTGACCCGCATGTTAACCAGGCTTGAGAGTGTTTGTGAGTTGATCAGTGGTATACCGTCCACACGAGTCAATGAGTTATTGAGCTCAGAGGTTGAACTCGAGCCATTGATAGGAACGTTGACCCGCGTGTTAACCAGGCCTGAGAGTGTTTGTGAGTTGATCAGTGGTATACCGTCCACACGAGTCAATGAGTTATTGAGCTCAGAGGTTGAACTCAAGCCATTGATAGGAACGTTGACCCGCGTGTTAACCAGGCTTGAGAGTGTTTGTGAGTTGATCAGTGGTATACCGTCCACACGAGTCAATGAGTTATTGAGCTCAGAGGTTGAACTCAAGCCATTGATAGGAACGTTGACCCGCGTGTTAACCAGGCTTGAGAGTGTTTGTGAGTTGATCAGTGGTATACCGTCCACACGAGTCAATGAGTTATTGAGCTCAGAGGTTGAACTCAAGCCATTGATAGGAACGTTGACCCGCATGTTAACCAGGCTTGAGAGTGTTTGTGAGTTGATCAGTGGTATACCGTCCACACGAGTCAATGAGTTATTGAGCTCAGAGGTTGAACTCAAGCCATTGATAGGAACGTTGACCCGCATGTTAACCAGGCTTGAGAGTGTTTGTGAGTTATCAGTGGTATACCGTCCACACGAGTCAATGAGTTATTGAGCTCAGAGGTTGAACACAAGCCATTGATAGGAACGTTGACCCGCGTGTTAACCAGGCTTGAGAGTGTTTGTGAGTTGATCAGTGGTATACCGTCCACACGAGTCAGTGAGTTATTGAGCTCAGAGGTTGAACTCAAGCCATTGATAGGAACGTTGACCCGCGTGTTAACCAGGCTTGAGAGTGTTTGTGAGTTGATCAGTGGTATACCGTCCACACGAGTCAATGAGTTATTGAGCTCAGAGGTTGAACTCAAGCCATTGATAGGAACGTTGACCCGCGTGTTAACCATGCTTGAGAGTGTTTGTGAGTTGATCAGTGGTATACCGTCCACACGAGTCAATGAGTTATTGAGCTCAGAGGTTGAACTCAAGCCATTGATAGGAACGTTGACCCGCGTGTTAACCATGCTTGAGAGTGTTTGTGAGTTGATCAGTGGTATACCGTCCACACGAGTCAATGAGTTATTGAGCTCAGAGGTTGAACTCAAGCCATTGATAGGAACGTTGACCCGCGTGTTAACCAGGCTTGAGAGTGTTTGTGAGTTGATCAGTGGTATACCGTCCACACGAGTCAATGAGTTATTGAGCTCAGAGGTTGAACTCAAGCCATTGATAGGAACGTTGACCCGCGTGTTAACCAGGCCTGAGAGTGTTTGTGAGTTGATCAGTGGTATACCGTCCACACGAGTCAATGAGTTATTGAGCTCAGAGGTTGAACTCAAGCCATTGATAGGAACGTTGACCCGCGTGTTAACCAGGCTTGACAGTGTTTGTGAGTTGATCAGTGGTATACCGTCCACACGAGTCAATGAGTTATTGAGCTCAGAGGTTGAACTCAAGCCATTGATAGGAACGTTGACCCGCGTGTTAACCAGGCTTGAGAGTGTTTGTGAGTTGATCAGTGGTATACCGTCCACACGAGTCAATGAGTTATTGAGCTCAGAGGTTGAACTCAAGCCATTGATAGGAACGTTGACCCGCGTGTTAACCAGGCTTGAGAGTGTTTGTGAGTTGATCAGTGGTATACCGTCCACACGAGTCAATGAGTGATTGAGCTCAGAGGTTGAACTCAAGCCATTGATAGGAACGTTGACCCGCGTGTTAACCAGGCTTGAGAGTGTTTGTAAGTTGATCAGTGGTATACCGTCCACACGAGTCAATGAGTTATTGAGCTCAGAGGTTGAACTCAAGCCATTGATATGAACGTTGACCCGCGTGTTAACCAGGCTTGAGAGTGTTTGTGAGTTGATCAGTGGTATACCGTCCACACGAGTCAATGAGTTATTGAGCTCAGAGGTTGAACTAAAGCCATTGATAGGAACGTTGACCCGCGTGTTAACCAGGCTGGAGAGTGTTTGTGAGTTGATCAGTGGTATACCGTCCACACGAGTCAATGAGTTATTGAGCTCAGAGGTTGAACTCAAGCCATTGATAGGAACGTTGACCCGCGTGTTAACCAGGCTTGAGAGTGTTTGTGAGTTGATCAGTGGTATACCGTCCACACGAGTCAATGAGTTATTGAGCTCAGAGGTTGAACTAAAGCCATTGATAGGAACGTTGACCTGCGTGTTAACCAGGCTGGAGAGTGTTTGTGAGTTGATCAGTGGTATACCGTCCACACGAGTCAATGAGTTATTGAGCTCAGAGGTTGAACTCAAGCCATTGATAGGAACGTTGACCCGCATGTTAACCAGGCTCGAGAGTGTTTGTAAGTTGATCAGTGGCTTACCGTCCACACGAGTCAATGAGTTATTGAGCTCAGAGGTTGAACTCAAGCCATTGATAGGAACGTTGACCCGCGTGTTAACCAGGCTTGAGAGTGTTTGTGAGTTGATCAGTGGTATACCGTCCACACGAGTCAATGAGTTATTGATCTCAGAGGTTGAACTCAAGCCATTGATGGGAACGTTGACCCGCATGTTAACCAGGCTTGAGAGTGTTTGTGAGTTGATCAGTGGTATACCGTCCACACGAGTCAATGAGTTATTGAGCTCAGAGGTTGAACTCAAGCCATTGATAGGAACGTTGACCCGCGTGTTAACCAGGCTTGAGAGTGTTTGTGAGTTGATCAGTGGTATACCGTCCACACGAGTCAATGAGTTATTGAGCTCATAGGTTGACTGCCATTGACAGGAACGTTGACCCGCGTGTTAACCAGGCTTGAGAGTGTTTGTGAGTTGATCAGTGGTATACCGTCCACACGAGTCAATGAGTTATTGAGCTCAGAGGTTGAACTCAAGCCATTGATAGGAACGTTGACCCGCGTGTTGACCAGGCTTGAGAGTGTTTGTGAGTTGATCAGTGGTATACCGTCCACACGAGTCAGTGAGTTATTGAGCTCAGAGGTTGAACTCAAGCCATTGATAGGAACGTTGACCCGCGTGTTAACCAGGCTTGAGAGTGTTTGTGAGTTGATCAGTGGTATACCGTCCACACGAGTCAATGAGTTAATGAGCTCAGAGGTTGAACTAAAGCCATTGATAGGAACGTTGACCCGCGTGTTAACCAGGCTTGAGAGTGTTTGTGAGTTGATCAGTGGTATACCGTCCACACGAGTCAATGAGTTATTGAGCTCAGAGGTTGAACTCAAGCCATTGATAGGAACGTTGACCCGCGTGTTAACCAGGCTTGAGAGTGTTTGTAAGTTGATCAGTGGTATACCGTCCACACGAGTCAATGAGTTATTGAGCTCAGAGGTTGAACTCAAGCCATTGATAGGAACGTTGACCCGCGTGTTAACCAGGCTTGAGAGTGTTTGTGAGTTGATCAGTGGTATACCGTCCACACGAGTCAATGAGTTATTGAGCTCAGAGGTTGAACTCAAGCCATTGATAGGAACGTTGACCCGCATGTTAACCAGGCTTGAGAGTGTTTGTGAGTTGATCAGTGGTATACCGTCCACACGAGTCAGTGAGTTATTGAGCTCAGAGGTTGAACTCAAGCCATTGATAGGAACGTTGACCCGCATGTTAACCAGGCTTGAGAGTGTTTGTGAGTTGATCAGTGGTATACCGTCCACACGAGTCAATGAGTTATTGAGCTCAGAGGTTGAACTCAAGCCATTGATAGGAACGTTGACCCGCGTGTTAACCATGCTTGAGAGTGTTTGTGAGTTGATCAGTGGTATACCGTCCACACGAGTCAATGAGTTGTTGAGCTCAGAGGTTGAACTCAAGCCATTGATAGGAACGTTGACCCGCATGTTAACCAGGCTTGAGAGTGTTTGTGAGTTGATCAGTGGTATACCGTCCACACGAGTCAATGAGTTATTGAGCTCAGAGGTTGAACTCAAGCCATTGATAGGAACGTTGACCCGCGTGTTAACCAGGCTTGAGAGTGTTTGTGAGTTGATCAGTGGTATACCGTCCACACGAGTCAATGAGTTGTTGAGCTCAGAGGTTGAACTCAAGCCATTGATAGGAACGTTGACCCGCGTGTTAACCAGGCTTGAGAGTGTTTGTGAGTTGATCAGTGGTATACCGTCCACACGAGTCAATGAGTTATTGAGCTCAGAGGTTGAACTCAAGCCATTGATAGGAACGTTGACCCGCGTGTTAACCAGGCTTGAGAGTGTTTGTGAGTTGATCAGTGGTATACCGTCCACACGAGTCAATGAGTTATTGAGCTCAGAGGTTGAACTCAAGCCATTGATAGGAACGTTGACCCGCATGTTAACCAGGCTTGAGAGTGTTTGTGAGTTGATCAGTGGTATACCGTCCACACGAGTCAATGAGTTATTGAGCTCAGAGGTTGAACTCAAGCCATTGATAGGAACGTTGACCCGCGTGTTAACCATGCTTGAGAGTGTTTGTGAGTTGATCAGTGGTATACCGTCCACACGAGTCAATGAGTTATTGAGCTCAGAGGTTGAACTCAAGCCATTGATAGGAACGTTGACCCGCGTGTTAACCAGGCTTGAGAGTGTTTGTGAGTTGATCAGTGGTATACCGTCCACACGAGTCAATGAGTTATTGAGCTCAGAGGTTGAACTCAAGCCATTGATAGGAACGTTGACCCGCGTGTTAACCAGGCTTGAGAGTGTTTGTAAGTTGATCAGTGGTATACCGTCCACACGAGTCAATGAGTTATTGAGCTCAGAGGTTGAACTCAAGCCATTGATAGGAACGTTGACCCGCGTGTTAACCAGGCTTGAGAGTGTTTGTGAGTTGATCAGTGGTATACCGTCCACACGAGTCAATGAGTTATTGAGCTCAGAGGTTGAACTCAAGCCATTGATAGGAACGTTGACCCGCGTGTTAACCAGGCTTGAGAGTGTTTGTGAGTTGATCAGTGGTATACCGTCCACACGAGTCAATGAGTTATTGAGCTCAGAGGTTGAACTCAAGCCATTGATAGGAACGTTGACCCGCATGTTAACCAGGCTTGAGAGTGTTTGTGAGTTGATCAGTGGTATACCGTCCACACGAGTCAATGAGTTATTGAGCTCAGAGGTTGAACTCAAGCCATTGATAGGAACGTTGACCCGCGTGTTAACCATGCTTGAGAGTGTTTGTGAGTTGATCAGTGGTATACCGTCCACACGAGTCAATGAGTTATTGAGCTCAGAGGTTGAACTCAAGCCATTGATAGGAACGTTGACCCGC
This sequence comes from Brachyptera risi, assembly GCA_964007535.1. Taxonomy (NCBI): domain Eukaryota; kingdom Metazoa; phylum Arthropoda; class Insecta; order Plecoptera; family Taeniopterygidae; genus Brachyptera; species Brachyptera risi. The sequence continues at coordinate 11,288,619 of OZ023336.1, read as the reverse complement.
GTGTTAACCAGGCTTGAGAGTGTTTGTGAGTTGATCAGTGGTATACCGTCCACACGAGTCAATGAGTTATTGAGCTCAGAGGTTGAACTCAAGCCATTGATAGGAACGTTGACCCGCGTGTTAACCAGGCTTGAGAGTGTTTGTAAGTTGATCAGTGGTATACCGTCCACACGAGTCAATGAGTTATTGAGCTCAGAGGTTGAACTCAAGCCATTGATAGGAACGTTGACCCGCGTGTTAACCAGGCTTGAGAGTGTTTGTGAGTTGATCAGTGGTATACCGTCCACACGAGTCAATGAGTTATTGAGCTCAGAGGTTGAACTCAAGCCATTGATAGGAACGTTGACCCGCGTGTTAACCAGGCTTGAGAGTGTTTGTGAGTTGATCAGTGGTATACCGTCCACACGAGTCAATGAGTTTTTGAGCTCAGAGGTTGACTGCCATTGATAGGAACGTTGTCCCGCGTGTTGACCAGGCCTGAGAGTGTCTGTGAGTTGATCAGTGGTATACCGTCCACACGAGTCAATGAGTTTTTGAGCTCAGAGGTTGACTGCCATTGATAGGAACGTTGACCCGCGTGTTAACCAGGCTTGAGAGTGTTTGTGAGTTGATCAGTGGTATACCGTCCACACGAGTCAGTGAGTTATTGGGCTCAGAGGTTGAACTCAAGCCATTGATAGGAACGTTGACCCGCGTGTTAACCAGGCCTGAGAGTGTTTGTGAGTTGATCAGTGGTATACCGTCCACACGAGTCAATGAGTTATTGAGCTCAGAGGTTGAACTCAAGCCATTGATAGGAACGTTGACCCGCGTGTTAACCAGGCTTGAGAGTGTTTGTGAGTTGATCAGTGGTATACCGTCCACACGAGTCAATGAGTTATTGAGCTCAGAGGTTGAACTCAAGCCATTGATAGGAACGTTGACCCGCGTGTTAACCAGGCTTGAGAGTGTTTGTGAGTTGATCAGTGGTATACCGTCCACACGAGTCAATGAGTTATTGAGCTCAGAGGTTGAACTCAAGCCATTGATAGGAACGTTGACCCGCGTGTTAACCAGGCTTGAGAGTGTTTGTGAGTTGATCAGTGGCTTACCGTCCACACGAGTCAATGAGTTATTGAGCTCAGAGGTTGAACTCAAGCCATTGATAGGAACGTTGACCCGCGTGTTAACCAGGCTTGAGAGTGTTTGTGAGTTGATCAGTGGTATACCGTCCACACGAGTCAATGAGTTATTGAGCTCAGAGGTTGAACTCAAGCCATTGATAGGAACGTTGACCCGCGTGTTAACCAGGCTTGAGAGTGTTTGTGAGTTGATCAGTGGTATACCGTCCACACGAGTCAATGAGTTATTGAGCTCAGAGGTTGAACTCAAGCCATTGATAGGAACGTTGACCCGCGTGTTAACCAGGCTTGAGAGTGTTTGTAAGTTGATCAGTGGTATACCGTCCACACGAGTCAATGAGTTATTGAGCTCAGAGGTTGAACTCAAGCCATTGATAGGAACGTTGACCCGCGTGTTAACCAGGCTTGAGAGTGTTTGTGAGTTGATCAGTGGTATACCGTCCACACGAGTCAATGAGTTATTGAGCTCAGATGTTGAACTCAAGCCATTGATAGGAACGTTGACCCGCGTGTTAACCAGGCTTGAGAGTGTTTGTGAGTTGATCAGTGGTATACCGTCCACACGAGTCAATGAGTTATTGAGCTCAGAGGTTGAACTCAAGCCATTGATAGGAACGTTGACCCGCGTGTTAACCAGGCTTGAGAGTGTTTGTGAGTTGATCAGTGGTATACCGTCCACACGAGTCAATGAGTTATTGAGCTCAGAGGTTGAACTCAAGCCATTGATAGGAACGTTGACCCGCGTGTTAACCAGGCTTGAGAGTGTTTGTGAGTTGATCAGTGGTATACCGTCCACACGAGTCAATGAGTTATTGAGCTCAGAGGTTGAACTCAAGCCATTGATAGGAACGTTGACCCGCGTGTTAACCAGGCTTGAGAGTGTTTGTGAGTTGATCAGTGGTATACCGTCCACACGAGTCAATGAGTTATTGAGCTCAGAGGTTGAACTCAAGCCATTGATAGGAACGTTGACCCGCGTGTTAACCAGGCTTGAGAGTGTTTGTGAGTTGATCAGTGGTATACCGTCCACACGAGTCAATGAGTTTTTGAGCTCAGAGGTTGACTGCCATTGATAGGAACGTTGACCCGCGTGTTAACCAGGCTTAAGAGTGTTTGTGAGTTGATCAGTGGTATACCGTCCACACGAGTCAATGAGTTATTGAGCTCAGAGGTTGGTCTCAATCCATTGATAGGAACGTTGACCCGCGTGTTAACCAGGCTTGAGAGTGTTTGTGAGTTGATCAGTGGTATACCGTCCACACGAGTCAATGAGTTATTGAGCTCAGAGGTTGAACTCAAGCCATTGATAGGAACGTTGACCCGCGGGTTAACCAGGCCTGAGAGTGTTTGTGAGTTGATCAGTGGTATACCGTCCACACGAGTCAATGAGTTATTGAGCTCAGAGGTTGAACTCAAGCCATTGATAGGAACGTTGACCCGCGTGTTAACCAGGCTTGAGAGTGTTTGTGAGTTGATCAGTGGTATACCGTCCACACGAGTCAATGAGTTATTGAGCTCAGAGGTTGAACTCAAGCCATTGATAGGAACGTTGACCCGCGTGTTAACCAGGCTTGAGAGTGTTTGTGAGTTGATCAGTGGTATACCGTCCACACGAGTCAATGAGTTATTGAGCTCAGAGGTTGACTGCCATTGATAGGAACGTTGACCCGCGTGTTAACCAGGCTTGAGAGTGTTTGTGAGTTGATCAGTGGTATACCGTCCACACGAGTCAATGAGTTATTGAGCTCAGAGGTTGAACTCAAGCCATTGATAGGAACGTTGACCCGCGTGTTAACCAGGCTTGAGATTGTTTGTGAGTTGATCAGTGGTATACCGTCCACACGAGTCAATGACTTATTGAGCTCAGAGGTTGAACTCAAGCCATTGATAGGAACGTTGACCCGCGTGTTAACCAGGCTTGAGAGTGTTTGTGAGTTGATCAGTGGTATACCGTCCACACGAGTCAATGAGTTATTGAGCTCAGAGGTTGAACTCAAGCCATTGATAGGAACGTTGACCCGCGTGTTAACCAGGCTTGAGAGTGTTTGTGAGTTGATCAGTGGTATACCGTCCACACGAGTCAATGAGTTATTGAGCTCAGAGGTTGAACTCAAGCCATTGATAGGAACGTTGACCCGCGTGTTAACCAGGCTTGAGAGTGTTTGTGAGTTGATCAGTGGTATACCGTCCACACGAGTCAATGAGTTATTGAGCTCAGAGGTTGAACTCAAGCCATTGATAGGAACGTTGACCCGCATGTTAACCAGGCTTGAGAGTGTTTGTGAGTTGATCAGTGGTATACCGTCCACACGAGTCAATGAGTTATTGAGCTCAGAGGTTGAACTCAAGCCATTGATAGGAACGTTGACCCGCGTGTTAACCAGGCTTGAGAGTGTTTGTAAGTTGATCAGTGGTATACCGTCAACACGAGTCAATGAGTTATTGAGCTCAGAGGTTGAACTCAAGCCATTGATAGGAACGTTGACCCGCATGTTAACCAGGCTTGAGAGTGTTTGTGAGTTGATCAGTGGTATACCGTCCACACGAGTCAATGAGTTATTGAGCTCAGAGGTTGAACTCAAGCCATTGATAGGAACGTTGACCCGCATGTTAACCAGGCTTGAGAGTGTTTGTGAGTTGATCAGTGGTATACCGTCCACACGAGTCAATGAGTTATTGAGCTCAGAGGTTGAACTCAAGCCATTGATAGGAACGTTGACCCGCATGTTAACCAGGCTTGAGAGTGTTTGTGAGTTGATCAGTGGTATACCGTCCACACGAGTCAATGAGTTGTTGAGCTCAGTGGTTGAACTCAAGCCATTGATAGGAACGTTGACCCGCGTGTTAACCAGGCTTGAGAGTGTTTGAGAGTTGATCAGTGGTATACCGTCCACACGAGTCAATGAGTTATTGAGCTCAGAGGTTGAACTCAAGCCATTGATAGGAACGTTGACCCGCGTGTTAACCAGGCTCGAGAGTGTTTGTAAGTTGATCAGTGGTATACCGTCCACACGAGTCAATGAGTTATTAAGCTCAGAGGTTGAACTCAAGCCATTGATAGGAACGTTGACCCGCGTGTTAACCAGGCTTGAGAGTGTTTGTAAGTTGATCAGTGGTATACCGTCCACACGAGTCAATGAGTTATTGAGCTCAGAGGTTGAACTCAAGCCATTGATAGGAACGTTGACCCGCGTGTTAACCAGGCATGAGAGTGTTTGTAAGTTGATCAGTGGTATACCGTCCACACGAGTCAATGAGTTATTGAGCTCAGAGGTTGAACTCAAGCCATTGATAGGAACGTTGACCCGCGTGTTAACCAGGCTCGAGAGTGTTTGTAAGTTGATCAGTGGTATACCGTCCACACGAGTCAATGAGTTATTGAGCTCAGAGGTTGAACTAAAGCCATTGATAGGAACGTTGACCCGCGTGTTAACCAGGCTTAAGAGTGTTTGTGGGTTGATCAGTGGTATACCGTCCACACGAGTCAATGAGTTATTGAGCTCAGAGGTTGAACTCAAGCCATTGATAGGAACGTTGACCCGCGTGTTAACCAGGCTTGAGAGTGTTTGTGAGTTGATCAGTGGTATACCGTCCACACGAGTCAATGAGTTATTGAGCTCAGAGGTTGAACTCAAGCCATTGATAGGAACGTTGACCCGCGTGTTAACCAGGCTTGAGAGTGTTTGTGAGTTGATCAGTGGTATACCGTCCACACGAGTCAATGAGTTATTGAGCTCAGAGGTTGACTGCCATTGATAGGAACGTTGACCCGCGTGTTACCCAGGCTTGAGAGTGTTTGTGAGTTGATCAGTGGTATACCGTCCACACGAGTCAGTGAGTTATTGAGCTCAGAGGTTGACTGCCATTGATAGGAACGTTGACCCGCATGTTAACCAGGCTTGAGAGTGTTTGTGAGTTGATCAGTGGTATACCGTCCACACGAGTCAGTGAGTTATTGAGCTCAGAGGTTGACTGCCATTGATAGGAACGTTGACCCGCGTGTTAACCATGCTTGAGAGTGTTTGTGAGTTGATCAGTGGTATACCGTCCACACGAGTCAATGAGTTATTGAGCTCAGAGGTTGAACTCAAGCCATTGATAGGAACGTTGACCCGCGTGTTAACCAGGCTTGAGAGTGTTTGTGAGTTGATCAGTGGTATACCGTCCACACGAGTCAGTGAGTTATTGGGCTCAGAGGTTGAACTCAAGCCATTGATAGGAACGTTGACCCGCGTGTTAACCAGGCTTGAGAGTGTTTGTGAGTTGATCAGTGGTATACCGTCCACACGAGTCAATGAGTTATTGAGCTCAGAGGTTGACTGCCATTGATAGGAACGTTGACCCGCGTGTTAACCAGGCTTGAGAGTGTTTGTGAGTTGATCAGTGGTATACCGTCCACACGAGTCAATGAGTTATTGAGCTCAGAGGTTGAACTCAAGCCATTGATAGGAACGTTGACCCGCGTGTTAACCAGGCTTGAGAGTGTTTGTAAGTTGATCAGTGGTATACCGTCCACACGAGTCAATGAGTTATTGAGCTCAGAGGTTGAACTCAAGCTATTGATAGGAAAGTTGACCCGCATGTTAACCAGGCTTGAGAGTGTTTGTGAGTTGATCAGTGGTATACCGTCCACACGAGTCAATGAGTTATTGAGCTCAGAGGTTGAACTCAAGCCATTTATAGGAACGTTGACCCGCGTGTTAACCAGGCTTGAGAGTGTTTGTGAGTTGATCAGTGGTATACCGTCCACACGAGTCAATGAGTTATTGAGCTCAGAGGTTGAACTCAAGCCATTGATAGGAACGTTGACCCGCGTGTTAACCAGGCTTGAGAGTGTTTGTGAGTTGATCAGTGGTATACCGTCCACACGAGTCAATGAGTTATTGAGCTCAGAGGTTGAACTCAAGCCATTGATGGGAACGTTGACCCGCGTGTTAACCAGGCTTGAGAGTGTTTGTGAGTTGATCAGTGGTATACCGTCCACACGAGTCAATGAGTTATTGAGCTCAGAGGTTGAACTCAAGCCATTGATAGGAACGTTGACCCGCGTGTTAACCAGGCTTGAGAGTGTTTGTGAGTTGATCAGTGGTATACCGTCCACACGAGTCAATGAGTTATTGAGCTCAGAGGTTGAACTCAAGCCATTGATAGGAACGTTGACCCGCGTGTTAACCAGGCTTGAGAGTGTTTGTGAGTTGATCAGTGGTATACCGTCCACACGAGTCAATGAGTTATTGAGCTCAGAGGTTGAACTCAAGCCATTGATAGGAACGTTGACCCGCGTGTTAACCAGGCTTGAGAGTGTTTGTGAGTTGATCAGTGGTATACCGTCCACACGAGTCAATGAGTTATTGAGCTCAGTGGTTGAACTCAAGCCATTGATAGGAACGTTGACCCGCGTGTTAACCAGGCTTGAGAGTGTTTGTGAGTTGATCAGTGGTATACCGTCCACACGAGTCAGTGAGTTATTGAGCTCAGAGGTTGAACTCAAGCCATTGATGGGAACGTTGACCCGCGTGTTAACCAGGCTTGAGATTGTTTGTGGGTTGATCAGTGGTATACCGTCCACACGAGTCAATGAGTTATTGAGCTCAGAGGTTGAACTCAAGCCATTGATAGGAACGTTGACCCGCGTGTTAACCAGGCTTGAGAGTGTTTGTGAGTTGATCAGTGGTATACCGTCCACACGAGTCAATGAGTTATTGAGCTCAGAGGTTGAACTCAAGCCATTGATAGGAACGTTGACCCGCGTGTTAACCAGGCTTGAGAGTGTTTGTGAGTTGATCAGTGGTATACCGTCCACACGAGTCAATGAGTTATTGAGCTCAGAGGTTGAACTCAAGCCATTGATAGGAACGTTGACCCGCGTGTTAACCAGGCTTGAGAGTGTTTGTGAGTTGATCAGTGGTATACCGTCCACACGAGTCAATGAGTTATTGAGCTCAGAGGTTGAACTCAAGCCATTGATAGGAACGTTGACCCGCGTGTTAACCAGGCTTGAGAGTGTTTGTGAGTTGATCAGTGGTATACCGTCCACACGAGTCAATGAGTTATTGAGCTCAGTGGTTGAACTCAAGCCATTGATAGGAACGTTGACCCGCGTGTTAACCAGGCTTGAGAGTGTTTGTGAGTTGATCAGTGGTATACCGTCCACACGAGTCAATGAGTTATTGAGCTCAGAGGTTGAACTCAAGCCATTGATAGGAACGTTGACCCGCGTGTTAACCAGGCTTGAGAGTGTTTGTAAGTTGATCAGTGGTATACCGTCCACACGAGTCAATGAGTTATTGAGCTCAGAGGTTGAACTCAAGCTATTGATAGGAAAGTTGACCCGCATGTTAACCAGGCTTGAGAGTGTTTGTGAGTTGATCAGTGGTATACCGTCCACACGAGTCAATGAGTTATTGAGCTCAGAGGTTGAACTCAAGCCATTGATAGGAACGTTGACCCGCGTGTTAACCAGGCTTGAGAGTGTTTGTGAGTTGATCAGTGGTATACCGTCCACACGAGTCAATGAGTTATTGAGCTCAGAGGTTGAACTCAAGCCATTGATAGGAACGTTGACCCGCGTGTTAACCAGGCTTGAGAGTGTTTGTGAGTTGATCAGTGGTATACCGTCCACACGAGTCAATGAGTTATTGAGCTCAGAGGTTGAACTCAAGCCATTGATGGGAACGTTGACCCGCGTGTTAACCAGGCTTGAGAGTGTTTGTGAGTTGATCAGTGGTATACCGTCCACACGAGTCAATGAGTTATTGAGCTCAGAGGTTGAACTCAAGCCATTGATAGGAACGTTGACCCGCGTGTTAACCAGGCTTGAGAGTGTTTGTGAGTTGATCAGTGGTATACCGTCCACACGAGTCAATCAGTTATTGAGCTCAGAGGTTGAACTCAAGCCATTGATAGGAACGTTGACCCGCGTGTTAACCAGGCTTGAGAGTGTTTGTGAGTTGATCAGTGGTATACCGTCCACACGAGTCAATAAGTTATTGAGCTCAGAGGTTGAACTCAAGCCATTGATAGGAACGTTGACCCGCGTGTTAACCAGGCTTGAGAGTGTTTGTGAGTTGATCAGTGGTATACCGTCCACACGAATCAGTGAGTTATTGAGCTCAGAGGTTGAACTCAAGCCATTGATAGGAACGTTGACCCGCGTGTTAACCAGGCTTGAGAGTGTTTGTGAGTTGATCAGTGGTATACCGTCCACACGAGTCAATGAGTTATTGAGCTCAGAGGTTGAACTCAAGCCATTGATAGGAACGTTGACCCGCGTGTTAACCAGGCTTGAGAGTGTTTGTGAGTTGATCAGTGGTATACCGTCCACACGAATCAGTGAGTTATTGAGCTCAGAGGTTGAACTCAAGCCATTGATAGGAACGTTGACCCGCGTGTTAACCAGGCTTGAGAGTGTTTGTGAGTTGATCAGTGGTATACCGTCCACACGAGTCAATGAGTTATTAAGCTCAGAGGTTGAACTCAAGCCATTGATAGGAACGTTGACCCGCGTGTTAACCAGGCTTGAGAGTGTTTGTGAGTTGATCAGTGGTATACCGTCCACACGAGTCAATGAGTTATTGGGCTCAGAGGTTGACTGCTATTGATAGGAACGTTGACTCGCGTGTTAACCAGGCTTGACAGTGTTTGTGAGTTGATCAGTGGTATACCGTCCACACGAGTCAATGAGTTATTGAGCTCAGAGGTTGAACTCAAGCCATTGATAGGAACGTTGACCCGCGTGTTAACCAGGCTTGAGAGTGTTTGTGAGTTGATCAGTGGTATACCGTCCACACGAGTCAATGAGTTATTAAGCTCAGAGGTTGAACTCAAGCCATTGATAGGAACGTTGACCCGCGTGTTAACCAGGCTTGAGAGTGTTTGTGAGTTGATCAGTGGTATACCGTCCACACGAGTCAATGAGTTATTGAGCTCAGAGGTTGAACTCAAGCCATTGATAGGAACGTTGACCCGCGTGTTAACCAGGCTTAAGAGTGTTTGTGAGTTGATCAGTGGTATACCGTCCACACAAGTCAGTGAGTTATTGAGCTCAGAGGTTGAACTCAAGCCATTGATAGGAACGTTGACCCGCGTGTTAACCAGGCTTGAGAGTGTTTGTGAGTTGATCAGTGGTATACCGTCCACACGAGTCAGTGAGTTATTGAGCTCAGAGGTTGAACTCAAGCCATTGATAGGAACGTTGACCCGCGTGTTAACCAGGCTTGAGAGTGTCTGTGAGTTGATCAGTGGTATACCGTCCACACGAGTCAATGAGTTATTGAGCTCAGAGGTTGACTGCCATTGATAGGAACGTTGACCCGCGTGTTAACCAGGCTTGAGAGTGTTTGTGAGTTGATCAGTGGTATACCGTCCACACGAGTCAATGAGTTATTGAGCTCAGAGGTTGAACTCAAGCCATTGATAGGAACGTTGACCCGCGTGTTAACCAGGCTTGAGAGTGTTTGTGAGTTGATCAGTGGTATACCGTCCACACGAGTCAATGAGTTATTGAGCTCAGAGGTTGACTGCCATTGATAGGAACGTTGACCCGCGTGTTAACCAGGCTTGAGAGTGTTTGTGAGTTGATCAGTGGTATACCGTCCACACGAGTCAGTGAGTTATTGAGCTCAGTGGTTGACTGCCATTGATGGGAACGATGACCCGCGTGTTAACCAGGCTTGAGAGTGTTTGTGAGTTGATCAGTGGTATACCGTCCACACGAGTCAATGAGTTATTGAGCTCAGAGGTTGACTGCCATTGATAGGAACGTTGACCCGCGTGTTAACCAGGCTTGAGAGTGTTTGTGAGTTGATCAGTGGTATACCGTCCACACGAGTCAATGAGTTATTGAGCTCAGAGGTTGAACTCGAACCATTGATAGGAACGTTGACCCGCGTGTTAACCAGGCTTGAGAGTGTTTGTAAGTTGATCAGTGGCTTACCGTCCACACGAGTCAATGAGTTATTGAGCTCAGAGGTTGGTCTCAATCCATTGATAGGAACGTTGACCCGCGTGTTAACCAGGCTTGAGAGTGTTTGTGAGTTGATCAGTGGTATACCGTCCACACGAGTCAATGAGTTATTGAGCTCAGAGGTTGAACTCAAGCCATTGATAGGAACGTTGACCCGCGGGTTAACCAGGCCTGAGAGTGTTTGTGAGTTGATCAGTGGTATACCGTCCACACGAGTCAATGAGTTATTGAGCTCAGTGGTTGAACTCAAGCCATTGATAGGAACGTTGACCCGCGTGTTAACCAGGCTTGAGAGTGTTTGTGAGTTGATCAGTGGTATACCGTCCACACGAGTCAATGAGTTATTGAGCTCAGAGGTTGAACTCAAGCCATTGATAGGAACGTTGACCCGCGTGTTAACCAGGCTTGAGAGTGTTTGTGAGTTGATCAGTGGTATACCGTCCACACGAGTCAATGAGTTATTGAGCTCAGAGGTTGACTGCCATTGATAGGAACGTTGACCCGCGTGTTAACCAGGCTTGAGAGTGTTTGTGAGTTGATCAGTGGTATACCGTCCACACGAGTCAATGAGTTATTGAGCTCAGAGGTTGAACTCAAGCCATTGATAGGAACGTTGACCCGCGTGTTAACCAGGCTTGAGATTGTTTGTGAGTTGATCAGTGGTATACCGTCCACACGAGTCAATGACTTATTGAGCTCAGAGGTTGAACTCAAGCCATTGATAGGAACGTTGACCCGCGTGTTAACCAGGCTTGAGAGTGTTTGTGAGTTGATCAGTGGTATACCGTCCACACGAGTCAATGAGTTATTGAGCTCAGAGGTTGAACTCAAGCCATTGATAGGAACGTTGACCCGCGTGTTAACCAGGCTTGAGAGTGTTTGTGAGTTGATCAGTGGTATACCGTCCACACGAGTCAATGAGTTATTGAGCTCAGAGGTTGAACTCAAGCCATTGATAGGAACGTTGACCCGCGTGTTAACCAGGCTTGAGAGTGTTTGTGAGTTGATCAGTGGTATACCGTCCACACGAGTCAATGAGTTATTGAGCTCAGAGGTTGAACTCAAGCCATTGATAGGAACGTTGACCCGCATGTTAACCAGGCTTGAGCGTGTTTGTGAGTTGATCAGTGGTATACCGTCCACACGAGTCAATGAGTTATTGAGCTCAGAGGTTGAACTCAAGCCATTGATAGGAACGTTGACCCGCGTGTTAACCAGGCTTGAGAGTGTTTGTAAGTTGATCAGTGGTATACCGTCCACACGAGTCAATGAGTTATTGAGCTCAGAGGTTGAACTCAAGCCATTGATAGGAACGTTGACCCGCATGTTAACCAGGCTTGAGAGTGTTTGTGAGTTGATCAGTGGTATACCGTCCACACGAGTCAATGAGTTATTGAGCTCAGAGGTTGAACTCAAGCCATTGATAGGAACGTTGACCCGCATGTTAACCAGGCTTGAGAGTGTTTGTGAGTTGATCAGTGGTATACAGTCCACACGAGTCAATGAGTTATTGAGCTCAGAGGTTGAACTCAAGCCATTGATAGGAACGTTGACCCGCATGTTAACCAGGCTTGAGAGTGTTTGTGAGTTGATCAGTGGTATACCGTCCACACGAGTCAATGAGTTGTTGAGCTCAGTGGTTGAACTCAAGCCATTGATAGGAACGTTGACCCGCGTGTTAACCAGGCTTGAGAGTGTTTGAGAGTTGATCAGTGGTATACCGTCCACACGAGTCAATGAGTTATTGAGCTCAGAGGTTGAACTCAAGCCATTGATAGGAACGTTGACCCGCGTGTTAACCAGGCTCGAGAGTGTTTGTAAGTTGATCAGTGGTATACCGTCCACACGAGTCAATGAGTTATTGAGCTCAGAGGTTGAACTCAAGCCATTGATAGGAACGTTGACCCGCGTGTTAACCAGGCTTGAGAGTGTTTGTAAGTTGATCAGTGGTATACCGTCCACACGAGTCAATGAGTTATTGAGCTCAGAGGTTGAACTCAAGCCATTGATAGGAACGTTGACCCGCGTGTTAACCAGGCATGAGAGTGTTTGTAAGTTGATCAGTGGTATACCGTCCACACGAGTCAATGAGTTATTGAGCTCAGAGGTTGAACTCAAGCCATTGATAGGAACGTTGACCCGCGTGTTAACCAGGCTCGAGAGTGTTTGTAAGTTGATCAGTGGTATACCGTCCACACGAGTCAATGAGTTATTGAGCTCAGAGGTTGAACTAAAGCCATTGATAGGAACGTTGACCCGCGTGTTAACCAGGCTTAAGAGTGTTTGTGGGTTGATCAGTGGTATACCGTCCACACGAGTCAATGAGTTATTGAGCTCAGAGGTTGAACTCAAGCCATTGATAGGAACGTTGACCCGCGTGTTAACCAGGCTTGAGAGTGTTTGTGAGTTGATCAGTGGTATACCGTCCACACGAGTCAATGAGTTATTGAGCTCAGAGGTTGAACTCAAGCCATTGATAGGAACGTTGACCCGCGTGTTAACCAGGCTTGAGAGTGTTTGTGAGTTGATCAGTGGTATACCCTCCACACGAGTCAATGAGTTATTGAGCTCCGAGGTTGACTGCCATTGATAGGAACGTTGACCCGCGTGTTACCCAGGCTTGAGAGTGTTTGTGAGTTGATCAGTGGTATACCGTCCACACGAGTCAGTGAGTTATTGAGCTCAGAGGTTGACTGCCATTGATAGGAACGTTGACCCGCATGTTAACCAGGCTTGAGAGTGTTTGTGAGTTGATCAGTGGTATACCGTCCACACGAGTCAGTGAGTTATTGAGCTCAGAGGTTGACTGCCATTGATAGGAACGTTGACCCGCGTGTTAACCATGCTTGAGAGTGTTTGTGAGTTGATCAGTGGTATACCGTCCACACGAGTCAATGAGTTATTGAGCTCAGAGGTTGAACTCAAGCCATTGATAGGAACGTTGACCCGCGTGTTAACCAGGCTTGAGAGTGTTTGTGAGTTGATCAGTGGTATACCGTCCACACGAGTCAGTGAGTTATTGGGCTCAGAGGTTGAACTCAAGCCATTGATAGGAACGTTGACCCGCGTGTTAACCAGGCTTGAGAGTGTTTGTGAGTTGATCAGTGGTATACCGTCCACACGAGTCAATGAGTTATTGAGCTCAGAGGTTGAACTCAAGCCATTGATAGGAACGTTGACCCGCGGGTTAACCAGGCCTGAGAGTGTTTGTGAGTTGATCAGTGGTATACCGTCCACACGAGTCAATGAGTTATTGAGCTCAGAGGTTGAACTCAAGCCATTGATAGGAACGTTGACCCGCGTGTTAACCAGGCTTGAGAGTGTTTGTGAGTTGATCAGTGGTATACCGTCCACACGAGTCAATGAGTTATTGAGCTCAGAGGTTGAACTCAAGCCATTGATAGGAACGTTGACCCGCGTGTTAACCAGGCTTGAGAGTGTTTGTGAGTTGATCAGTGGTATACCGTCCACACGAGTCAATGAGTTATTGAGCTCAGAGGTTGACTGCCATTGATAGGAACGTTGACCCGCGTGTTAACCAGGCTTGAGAGTGTTTGTGAGTTGATCAGTGGTATACCGTCCACACGAGTCAATGAGTTATTGAGCTCAGAGGTTGAACTCAAGCCATTGATAGGAACGTTGACCCGCGTGTTAACCAGGCTTGAGATTGTTTGTGAGTTGATCAGTGGTATACCGTCCACACGAGTCAATGACTTATTGAGCTCAGAGGTTGAACTCAAGCCATTGATAGGAACGTTGACCCGCGTGTTAACCAGGCTTGAGAGTGTTTGTGAGTTGATCAGTGGTATACCGTCCACACGAGTCAATGAGTTATTGAGCTCAGAGGTTGAACTCAAGCCATTGATAGGAACGTTGACCCGCGTGTTAACCAGGCTTGAGAGTGTTTGTGAGTTGATCAGTGGTATACCGTCCACACGAGTCAATGAGTTATTGAGCTCAGAGGTTGAACTCAAGCCATTGATAGGAACGTTGACCCGCGTGTTAACCAGGCTTGAGAGTGTTTGTGAGTTGATCAGTGGTATACCGTCCACACGAGTCAATGAGTTATTGAGCTCAGAGGTTGAACTCAAGCCATTGATAGGAACGTTGACCCGCATGTTAACCAGGCTTGAGAGTGTTTGTGAGTTGATCAGTGGTATACCGTCCACACGAGTCAATGAGTTATTGAGCTCAGAGGTTGAACTCAAGCCATTGATAGGAACGTTGACCCGCGTGTTAACCAGGCTTGAGAGTGTTTGTAAGTTGATCAGTGGTATACCGTCCACACGAGTCAATGAGTTATTGAGCTCAGAGGTTGAACTCAAGCCATTGATAGGAACGTTGACCCGCATGTTAACCAGGCTTGAGAGTGTTTGTGAGTTGATCAGTGGTATACCGTCCACACGAGTCAATGAGTTATTGAGCTCAGAGGTTGAACTCAAGCCATTGATAGGAACGTTGACCCGCATGTTAACCAGGCTTGAGAGTGTTTGTGAGTTGATCAGTGGTATACCGTCCACACGAGTCAATGAGTTATTGAGCTCAGAGGTTGAACTCAAGCCATTGATAGGAACGTTGACCCGCATGTTAACCAGGCTTGAGAGTGTTTGTGAGTTGATCAGTGGTATACCGTCCACACGAGTCAATGAGTTGTTGAGCTCAGTGGTTGAACTCAAGCCATTGATAGGAACGTTGACCCGCGTGTTAACCAGGCTTGAGAGTGTTTGAGAGTTGATCAGTGGTATACCGTCCACACGAGTCAATGAGTTATTGAGCTCAGAGGTTGAACTCAAGCCATTGATAGGAACGTTGACCCGCGTGTTAACCAGGCTCGAGAGTGTTTGTAAGTTGATCAGTGGTATACCGTCCACACGAGTCAATGAGTTATTGAGCTCAGAGGTTGAACTCAAGCCATTGATAGGAACGTTGACCCGCGTGTTAACCAGGCTTGAGAGTGTTTGTAAGTTGATCAGTGGTATACCGTCCACACGAGTCAATGAGTTATTGAGCTCAGAGGTTGAACTCAAGCCATTGATAGGAACGTTGACCCGCGTGTTAACCAGGCATGAGAGTGTTTGTAAGTTGATCAGTGGTATACCGTCCACACGAGTCAATGAGTTATTGAGCTCAGAGGTTGAACTCAAGCCATTGATAGGAACGTTGACCCGCGTGTTAACCAGGCTCGAGAGTGTTTGTAAGTTGATCAGTGGTATACCGTCCACACGAGTCAATGAGTTATTGAGCTCAGAGGTTGAACTAAAGCCATTGATAGGAACGTTGACCCGCGTGTTAACCAGGCTTAAGAGTGTTTGTGGGTTGATCAGTGGTATACCGTCCACACGAGTCAATGAGTTATTGAGCTCAGAGGTTGAACTCAAGCCATTGATAGGAACGTTGACCCGCGTGTTAACCAGGCTTGAGAGTGTTTGTGAGTTGATCAGTGGTATACCGTCCACACGAGTCAATGAGTTATTGAGCTCAGAGGTTGAACTCAAGCCATTGATAGGAACGTTGACCCGCGTGTTAACCAGGCTTGAGAGTGTTTGTGAGTTGATCAGTGGTATACCGTCCACACGAGTCAATGAGTTATTGAGCTCCGAGGTTGACTGCCATTGATAGGAACGTTGACCCGCGTGTTACCCAGGCTTGAGAGTGTTTGTGAGTTGATCAGTGGTATACCGTCCACACGAGTCAGTGAGTTATTGAGCTCAGAGGTTGACTGCCATTGATAGGAACGTTGACCCGCATGTTAACCAGGCTTGAGAGTGTTTGTGAGTTGATCAGTGTTATACCGTCCACACGAGTCAGTGAGTTATTGAGCTCAGAGGTTGACTGCCATTGATAGGAACGTTGACCCGCGTGTTAACCATGCTTGAGAGTGTTTGTGAGTTGATCAGTGGTATACCGTCCACACGAGTCAATGAGTTATTGAGCTCAGAGGTTGAACTCAAGCCATTGATAGGAACGTTGACCCGCGTGTTAACCAGGCTTGAGAGTGTTTGTGAGTTGATCAGTGGTATACCGTCCACACGAGTCAGTGAGTTATTGGGCTCAGAGGTTGAACTCAAGCCATTGATAGGAACGTTGACCCGCGTGTTAACCAGGCTTGAGAGTGTTTGTGAGTTGATCAGTGGTATACCGTCCACACGAGTCAATGAGTTATTGAGCTCAGAGGTTGACTGCCATTGATAGGAACGTTGACCCGCGTGTTAACCAGGCTTGAGAGTGTTTGTGAGTTGATCAGTGGTATACCGTCCACACGAGTCAATGAGTTATTGAGCTCAGAGGTTGAACTCAAGCCATTGATAGGAACGTTGACCCGCGTGTTAACCAGGCTTGAGAGTGTTTGTGAGTTGATCAGTGGTATACCGTCCACACGAGTCAGTGAGTTATTGAGCTCAGAGGTTGAACTCAAGCCATTGATAGGAACGTTGACCCGCGTGTTAACCAGGCTTGAGAGTGTTTGTGAGTTGATCAGTGGTATACCGTCCACACGAGTCAATGAGTTATTGAGCTCAGAGGTTGAACTCAAGCCATTGATAGGAACGTTGACCCGCGTGTTAACCAGGCTTGAGAGTGTTTGTGAGTTGATCAGTGGTATACCGTCCACACGAGTCAATGAGTTATTGAGCTCAGAGGTTGAACTCAAGCCATTGATAGGAACGTTGACCCGCGTGTTAACCAGGCTTGAGAGTGTTTGTGAGTTGATCAGTGGTATACCGTCCACACGAGTCAGTGAGTTATTGAGCTCAGAGGTTGAACTCAAGCCATTGATAGGAACGTTGACCCGCGTGTTAACCAGGCTTGAGAGTGTTTGTGAGTTGATCAGTGGTATACCGTCCACACGAGTCAATGAGTTATTGAGCTCAGAGGTTGAACTCAAGCCATTGATAGGAACGTTGACCCGCGTGTTAACCAGGCTTGAGAGTGTTTGTGAGTTGATCAGTGGTATACCGTCCACACGAGTCAATGAGTTATTGAGCTCAGAGGTTGAACTCAAGCCATTGATAGGAACGTTGACCCGCGTGTTAACCAGGCTTGAGAGTGTTTGTGAGTTGATCAGTGGTATACCGTCCACACGAGTCAATGAGTTATTGAGCTCAGAGGTTGAACTCAAGCCATTGATAGGAACGTTGACCCGCGTGTTAACAAGGCTTGAGAGTGTTTGTGAGTTGATCAGTGGTATACCGTCCACACGAGTCAATGAGTTATTGAGCTCAGAGGTTGAACTCAAGCCATTGATAGGAACGTTGACCCGCGTGTTAACCAGGCTTGAGAGTGTTTGTAAGTTGATCAGTGGCTTACCGTCCACACGAGTCAATGAGTTATTGAGCTCAGAGGTTGAACTAAAGCCATTGATAGGAACGTTGACCCGCGTGTTAACCAGGCTTGAGAGTGTTTGTGAGTTGATCAGTGGTATACCGTCCACACGAGTCAATGAGTTATTGAGCTCAGAGGTTGAACTCAAGCCATTGATAGGAACGTTGACCCGCGTGTTAACCAGGCTTGAGAGTGTTTGTGAGATGATCAGTGGTATACCGTCCACACGAGTCAATGAGTTATTGAGCTCAGAGGTTGAACTCAAGCCATTGATAGGAACGATGACCCGCGTGTTAACCAGGCTTGAGAGTGTTTGTGAGTTGATCAGTGGTATACCGTCCACACGAGTCAATGAGTTATTGAGCTCAGAGGTTGAACTCAAGCCATTGATAGGAACGTTGACCCGCGTGTTAACCAGGCTTGAGAGTGTTTGTGAGTTGATCAGTGGTATACCGTCCACACGAGTCAGTGAGTTATTGAGCTCAGAGGTTGAACTCAAGCCATTGATGGGAACGTTGACCCGCGTGTTAACCAGGCTTGAGATTGTTTGTGGGTTGATCAGTGGTATACCGTCCACACGAGTCAATGAGTTATTGAGCTCAGAGGTTGAACTCAAGCCATTGATAGGAACGTTGACCCGCGTGTTAACCAGGCTTGAGAGTGTTTGTGAGTTGATCAGTGGTATACCGTCCACACGAGTCAATGAGTTATTGAGCTCAGAGGTTGAACTCAAGCCATTGATAGGAACGTTGACCCGCGTGTTAACCAGGCTTGAGAGTGTTTGTGAGTTGATCAGTGGTATACCGTCCACACGAGTCAATGAGTTATTGAGCTCAGAGGTTGAACTCAAGCCATTGATAGGAACGTTGACCCGCGTGTTAACCAGGCTTGAGAGTGTTTGTGAGTTGATCAGTGGTATACCGTCCACACGAGTCAATGAGTTATTGAGCTCAGAGGTTGAACTCAAGCCATTGATAG
This sequence comes from Brachyptera risi, assembly GCA_964007535.1. Taxonomy (NCBI): domain Eukaryota; kingdom Metazoa; phylum Arthropoda; class Insecta; order Plecoptera; family Taeniopterygidae; genus Brachyptera; species Brachyptera risi. The sequence continues at coordinate 11,270,235 of OZ023336.1, read as the reverse complement.
GAACGTTGACCCGCGTGTTAACCAGGCTTGAGAGTGTTTGTGAGTTGATCAGTGGTATACCGTCCACACGAGTCAATGAGTTATTGAGCTCAGTGGTTGAACTCAAGCCATTGATAGGAACGTTGACCCGCGTGTTAACCAGGCTTGAGAGTGTTTGTGAGTTGATCAGTGGTATACCGTCCACACGAGTCAATGAGTTATTGAGCTCAGAGGTTGAACTCAAGCCATTGATAGGAACGTTGACCCGCGTGTTAACCAGGCTTGAGAGTGTTTGTAAGTTGATCAGTGGTATACCGTCCACACGAGTCAATGAGTTATTGAGCTCAGAGGTTGAACTCAAGCTATTGATAGGAAAGTTGACCCGCATGTTAACCAGGCTTGAGAGTGTTTGTGAGTTGATCAGTGGTATACCGTCCACACGAGTCAATGAGTTATTGAGCTCAGAGGTTGAACTCAAGCCATTGATAGGAACGTTGACCCGCGTGTTAACCAGGCTTGAGAGTGTTTGTGAGTTGATCAGTGGTATACCGTCCACACGAGTCAATGAGTTATTGAGCTCAGAGGTTGAACTCAAGCCATTGATAGGAACGTTGACCCGCGTGTTAACCAGGCTTGAGAGTGTTTGTGAGTTGATCAGTGGTATACCGTCCACACGAGTCAATGAGTTATTGAGCTCAGAGGTTGAACTCAAGCCATTGATGGGAACGTTGACCCGCGTGTTAACCAGGCTTGAGAGTGTTTGTGAGTTGATCAGTGGTATACCGTCCACACGAGTCAATGAGTTATTGAGCTCAGAGGTTGAACTCAAGCCATTGATAGGAACGTTGACCCGCGTGTTAACCAGGCTTGAGAGTGTTTGTGAGTTGATCAGTGGTATACCGTCCACACGAGTCAATCAGTTATTGAGCTCAGAGGTTGAACTCAAGCCATTGATAGGAACGTTGACCCGCGTGTTAACCAGGCTTGAGAGTGTTTGTGAGTTGATCAGTGGTATACCGTCCACACGAGTCAATAAGTTATTGAGCTCAGAGGTTGAACTCAAGCCATTGATAGGAACGTTGACCCGCGTGTTAACCAGGCTTGAGAGTGTTTGTGAGTTGATCAGTGGTATACCGTCCACACGAATCAGTGAGTTATTGAGCTCAGAGGTTGAACTCAAGCCATTGATAGGAACGTTGACCCGCGTGTTAACCAGGCTTGAGAGTGTTTGTGAGTTGATCAGTGGTATACCGTCCACACGAGTCAATGAGTTATTGAGCTCAGAGGTTGAACTCAAGCCATTGATAGGAACGTTGACCCGCGTGTTAACCAGGCTTGACAGTGTTTGTGAGTTGATCAGTGGTATACCGTCCACACGAATCAGTGAGTTATTGAGCTCAGAGGTTGAACTCAAGCCATTGATAGGAACGTTGACCCGCGTGTTAACCAGGCTTGAGAGTGTTTGTGAGTTGATCAGTGGTATACCGTCCACACGAGTCAATGAGTTATTAAGCTCAGAGGTTGAACTCAAGCCATTGATAGGAACGTTGACCCGCGTGTTAACCAGGCTTGAGAGTGTTTGTGAGTTGATCAGTGGTATACCGTCCACACGAGTCAATGAGTTATTGGGCTCAGAGGTTGACTGCTATTGATAGGAACGTTGACTCGCGTGTTAACCAGGCTTGACAGTGTTTGTGAGTTGATCAGTGGTATACCGTCCACACGAGTCAATGAGTTATTGAGCTCAGAGGTTGAACTCAAGCCATTGATAGGAACGTTGACCCGCGTGTTAACCAGGCTTGAGAGTGTTTGTGAGTTGATCAGTGGTATACCGTCCACACGAGTCAATGAGTTATTAAGCTCAGAGGTTGAACTCAAGCCATTGATAGGAACGTTGACCCGCGTGTTAACCAGGCTTGAGAGTGTTTATGAGTTGATCAGTGGCTTACCGTTCACACGAGTCAATGAGTTATTGAGCTCAGAGGTTGACTGCCATTGATAGGAACGTTGACCCGCGTGTTACTCAGGCTTGAGAGTGTTTGTGAGTTGATCAGTGGTATAACGTACACACGAGTCAATGAGTTATTGAGCTCAGAGGTTGAACTCAAGCCATTGATAGGAACGTTGACCCGCCTGTTGACCAGGCTTGAGAGTGTTTGTGAGTTGATCAGTGGTATACCGTCCACACGAGTCAATGAGTTATTGAGCTCAGAGGTTGAACTCAAGCCATTGATAGGAACGTTGACCCGCGTGTTAACCAGGCTTGAGAGTGTTTGTGAGTTGATCAGTGGTATACCGTCCACACGAGTCAATGAGTTATTGAGCTCAGAGGTTGAACTCAAGCCATTGATAGGAACGTTGACCCGCGTGTTACTCAGGCTTGAGAGTGTTTGTGAGTTGATCAGTGGTATACCGTCCACACGAGTCAATGAGTTATTGAGCTCAGAGGTTGAACTCAAGCCATTGATAGGAACGTTGACCCGCGTGTTAACCAGGCTTGAGAGTGTTTGTGAGTTGATCAGTGGTATACCGTCCACACGAGTCAATGAGTTATTGAGCTCAGAGGTTGAACTCAAGCCATTGATAGGAACGTTGACCCGCGTGTTAACCAGGCTTGAGAGTGTTTGTGAGTTGATCAGTGGTATACCGTCCACACGAGTCAATGAGTTATTGAGCTCAGAGGTTGAACTCAAGCCATTGATAGGAACGTTGACCCGCGTGTTAACCAGGCTTAAGAGTGTTTGTGAGTTGATCAGTGGTATACCGTCCACACGAGTCAATGAGTTATTGAGCTCAGAGGTTGAACTCAAGCCATTGATAGGAACGTTGACCCGCGTGTTAACCAGGCTTGAGAGTGTTTGTGAGTTGATCAGTGGTATACCGTCCACACTAGTCAATGAGTTATTGGGCTCAGAGGTTGACTGCCATTGATAGGAACGTTGACCCGCGTGTTAACCAGGCTTGAGAGTGTTTGTGAGTTGATCAGTGGTATACCGTCCACACGAGTCAATGAGTTATTGAGCTCAGAGGTTGAACTCAAGCCATTGATAGGAACGTTGACCCGCGTGTTAACCAGGCTTGAGAGTGTTTGTGAGTTGATCAGTGGTATACCGTCCACACGAGTCAATGAGTTATTGGGCTCAAAGGTTGACTGCCATTGATAGGAACGTTGACCCGCGTGTTAACCAGGCTTGAGAGTGTTTGCGAGTTGATCAGTGGTATACCGTCCACACGAGTCAATGAGTTATTGAGCTCAGAGGTTGAACTCAAGCCATTGATAGGAACGTTGACCCGCGTGTTAACCAGGCTTGAGAGTGTTTGTGAGTTGATCAGTGGTATACCGTCCACACGAGTCAATGAGTTATTGAGCTCAGAGGTTGAACTCAAGCCATTGATAGGAACGTTGACCCGCGTGTTAACCAGGCTTGAGAGTGTTTGTGAGTTGAACAGTGGTATACCGTCCACACGAGTCAATGAGTTATTGAGCTCAGAGGTTGAACTCAAGCCATTGATAGGAACGTTGACCCGCGTGTCAACCAGGCTTGAGAGTGTTTGTGAGTTGATCAGTGGTATACCGTCCACACGAGTCAATGAGTTATTGAGCTCAGAGGTTGAACTCAAGCCATTGATAGGAACGTTGACCCGCGTGTTAACCAGGCTTGAGAGTGTTTGTGAGTTGATCAGTGGTATACCGTCCACACGAGTCAATGAGTTATTGAGCTCAGAGGTTGAACTAAAGCCATTGATAGGAACGTTGACCCGCGTGTTAACCAGGCTTGAGAGTGTTTGCGAGTTGATCAGTGGTATACCGTCCACACGAGTCAATGAGTTATTGAGCTCAGAGGTTGAACTCAAGCCATTGATAGGAACGTTGACCCGCGTGTTAACCAGGCTTGAGAGTGTTTGTGAGTTGATCAGTGGTATACCGTCCACACGAGTCAATGAGTTATTGAGCTCAGAGGTTGAACTCAAGCCATTGATAGGAACGTTGACCCGCGTGTTAACCAGGCTTGAGAGTGTTTGTGAGTTGATCAGTGGTATACCGTCCACACGAGTCAATGAGTTATTGGGCTCAAAGGTTGACTGCCATTGATAGGAACGTTGACCCGCGTGTTAACCAGGCTTGAGAGTGTTTGTGAGTTGATCAGTGGTATACCGTCCACACGAGTCAATGAGTTATTGAGCTCAGAGGTTGAACTCAAGCCATTGATAGGAACGTTGACCCGCGTGTTAACCAGGCTTGAGAGTGTTTGTGAGTTGATCAGTGGTATACCGTCCACACGAGTCAATGAGTTATTGAGCTCAGAGGTTGACTGCCATTGATAGGAACGTTGACCCGCGTGTTAACCAGGCCTGAGAGTGTTTGTGAGTTGATCAGTGTTATACCGTCCACACGAGTCAATGAGTTATTGAGCTCAGAGGTTGAACTCAAGCCATTGATAGGAACGTTGACCCGCGTGTTAACCAGGCTTGAGAGTGTTTGTGAGTTGATCAGTGGTATACCGTCCACACGAGTCAATGAGTTATTGAGCTCAGAGGTTGAACTCAAGCCATTGATAGGAACGTTGACCCGCGTGTTAACCAGGCTTGAGAGTGTTTGTGAGTTGATCAGTGGTATACCGTCCACACGAGTCAATGAGTTATTGAGCTCAGAGGTTGAACTCAAGCCATTGATAGGAACGTTGACCCGCATGTTAACCAGGCTTGAGAGTGTTTGTAAGTTGATCAGTGGTATACCGTCCACACGAGTCAATGAGTTATTGAGCTCAGAGGTTGAACTCAAGCCATTGATAGGAACGTTGACCCGCGTGTTAACCAGGCTTGAGAGTGTTTGTGAGTTGATCAGTGGTATACCGTCCACACGAGTCAATGAGTTATTGAGCTCAGAGGTTGAACTCAAGCCATTGATAGGAACGTTGACCCGCGTGTTAACCAGGCCTGAGAGTGTTTGTGAGTTGATCAGTGGTATACCGTCCACACGAGTCAATGAGTTATTGAGCTCAGAGGATGAACTCAAGCCATTGATAGGAACGTTGACCCGCGTGTTAACCAGGCTTGAGAGTGTTTATGAGTTGATCAGTGGTATACCGTCCACACGAGTCAGTGAGTTATTGAGCTCAGAGGTTGAACTCAGGCCATTGATAGGAACGTTGACCCGCGTGTTAACCAGGCTTGAGAGTGTTTGTGAGTTGATCAGTGGTATACCGTCCACACGAGTCAATGAGTTATTGAGCTCAGAGGTTGAACTCAAGCCATTGATAGGAACGTTGACCCGCGTGTTAACCAGGCTTGAGAGTGTTTGTGAGTTGATCAATGGTATACCGTCCACACGAGTCAGTGAGTTATTGAGCTCAGAGGTTGAACTCAAGCCATTGATAGGAACGTTGACCCGCGTGTTAACCAGGCCTGAGAGTGTTTGTGAGTTGATCAGTGGTATACCGTCCACACGAGTCAGTGAGTTATTGAGCTCAGAGGTTGAACTCAAGCCATTGATAGGAACGTTGACCCGCGTGTTAACCAGGCCTGAGAGTGTTTGTGAGTTGATCAGTGGTATACCGTCCACACGAGTCAATGAGTTATTGAGCTCAGAGGTTGAACTCAAGCCATTGATAGGAACGTTGACCCGCGTGTTAACCAGGCCTGAGTGTTTGTGAGTTGATCAGTGGTATACCGTCCACAAGAGTCAATGAGTTATTGAGCTCAGAGGATGAACTCAAGCCATTGATAGGAACGTTGACCCGCATGTTAACCAGGCTTGAGAGTGTTTGTGAGTTGATCAGTGGTATACCGTCCACACGAGTCAATGAGTTATTGAGCTCAGAGGTTGAACTCAAGCCATTGATAGGAACGTTGACCCGCGTGTTAACCAGGTTAGAGTGTGTTTGTGAGTTGATCAGTGGTATACCGTCCACACGAGTCAATGAGTTATTGAGCTCAGAGGTTGAACTAAAGCCATTGATAGGAACGTTGACCCGCGTGTTAAGCAGGCCTGAGAGTGTTTGTGAGTTGATCAGTGGTATACCGTCCACACGAGTCAATGAGTTATTGAGCTCAGAGGTTGAACTCAAGCCATTGATAGGAACGTTGACCCGCATGTTAACCAGGCTTGAGAGTGTTTGTGAGTTGATCAGTGGTATACCGTCCACACGAGTCAATGAGTTATTGAGCTCAGGGGTTGACTGCCATTGATAGGAACGTTGACCCGCGTGTTAACCAGGCTTGAGAGTGTTTGTGAGTTGATCAGTGGTATACCGTCCACACGAGTCAATGAGTTATCGAGCTCAGAGGTTGAACTCAAGCCATTGATAGGAACGTTGACCCGCGTGTTAACCAGGCTTGAGAGTGTTTGTGAGTTGATCAGTGGTATACCGTCCACACGAGTCAATGAGTTATTGAGCTCAGAGGTTGAACTCAAGCCATTGATAGGAACGTTGACCCGCGTGTTAACCAGGCTTGAGAGTGTTTGTGAGTTGATCAGTGGTATACCGTCCACACGAGTCAATGAGTTATTGAGCTCAGAGGTTGACTGCCATTGATAGGAACGTTGACCCGCGTGTTAACCAGGCCTGAGAGTGTTTGTGAGTTGATCAGTGTTATACCGTCCACACGAGTCAATGAGTTATTGAGCTCAGAGGTTGAACTCAAGCCATTGATAGGAACGTTGACCCGCGTGTTAACCAGGCTTGAGAGTGTTTGTGAGTTGATCAGTGGTATACCGTCCACACGAGTCAATGAGTTATTGAGCTCAGAGGTTGAACTCAAGCCATTGATAGGAACGTTGACCCGCGTGTTAACCAGGCTTGAGAGTGTTTGTGAGTTGATCAGTGGTATACCGTCCACACGAGTCAATGAGTTATTGAGCTCAGAGGTTGAACTCAAGCCATTGATAGGAACGTTGACCCGCATGTTAACCAGGCTTGAGAGTGTTTGTAAGTTGATCAGTGGTATACCGTCCACACGAGTCAATGAGTTATTGAGCTCAGAGGTTGAACTCAAGCCATTGATAGGAACGTTGACCCGCGTGTTAACCAGGCTTGAGAGTGTTTGTGAGTTGATCAGTGGTATACCGTCCACACGAGTCAATGAGTTATTGAGCTCAGAGGTTGAACTCAAGCCATTGATAGGAACGTTGACCCGCGTGTTAACCAGGCCTGAGAGTGTTTGTGAGTTGATCAGTGGTATACCGTCCACACGAGTCAATGAGTTATTGAGCTCAGAGGATGAACTCAAGCCATTGATAGGAACGTTGACCCGCGTGTTAACCAGGCTTGAGAGTGTTTATGAGTTGATCAGTGGTATACCGTCCACACGAGTCAGTGAGTTATTGAGCTCAGAGGTTGAACTCAGGCCATTGATAGGAACGTTGACCCGCGTGTTAACCAGGCTTGAGAGTGTTTGTGAGTTGATCAGTGGTATACCGTCCACACGAGTCAATGAGTTATTGAGCTCAGAGGTTGAACTCAAGCCATTGATAGGAACGTTGACCCGCGTGTTAACCAGGCTTGAGAGTGTTTGTGAGTTGATCAATGGTATACCGTCCACACGAGTCAGTGAGTTATTGAGCTCAGAGGTTGAACTCAAGCCATTGATAGGAACGTTGACCCGCGTGTTAACCAGGCCTGAGAGTGTTTGTGAGTTGATCAGTGGTATACCGTCCACACGAGTCAGTGAGTTATTGAGCTCAGAGGTTGAACTCAAGCCATTGATAGGAACGTTGACCCGCGTGTTAACCAGGCCTGAGAGTGTTTGTGAGTTGATCAGTGGTATACCGTCCACACGAGTCAATGAGTTATTGAGCTCAGAGGTTGAACTCAAGCCATTGATAGGAACGTTGACCCGCGTGTTAACCAGGCCTGAGTGTTTGTGAGTTGATCAGTGGTATACCGTCCACAAGAGTCAATGAGTTATTGAGCTCAGAGGATGAACTCAAGCCATTGATAGGAACGTTGACCCGCATGTTAACCAGGCTTGAGAGTGTTTGTGAGTTGATCAGTGGTATACCGTCCACACGAGTCAATGAGTTATTGAGCTCAGAGGTTGAACTCAAGCCATTGATAGGAACGTTGACCCGCGTGTTAACCAGGTTAGAGTGTGTTTGTGAGTTGATCAGTGGTATACCGTCCACACGAGTCAATGAGTTATTGAGCTCAGAGGTTGAACTAAAGCCATTGATAGGAACGTTGACCCGCGTGTTAAGCAGGCCTGAGAGTGTTTGTGAGTTGATCAGTGGTATACCGTCCACACGAGTCAATGAGTTATTGAGCTCAGAGGTTGAACTCAAGCCATTGATAGGAACGTTGACCCGCATGTTAACCAGGCTTGAGAGTGTTTGTGAGTTGATCAGTGGTATACCGTCCACACGAGTCAATGAGTTATTGAGCTCAGGGGTTGACTGCCATTGATAGGAACGTTGACCCGCGTGTTAACCAGGCTTGAGAGTGTTTGTGAGTTGATCAGTGGTATACCGTCCACACGAGTCAATGAGTTATCGAGCTCAGAGGTTGAACTCAAGCCATTGATAGGAACGTTGACCCGCGTGTTAACCAGGCTTGAGAGTGTTTGTGTGTTGATCAGTGGTATACCGTCCACACGAGTCAATGAGTTATTGAGCTCAGAGGTTGAACTCAAGCCATTGATAGGAACGTTGACCCGCGTGTTAACCAGGCTTGAGAGTGTTTGTGAGTTGATCAGTGGTATACCGTCCACACGAGTCAATGAGTTATTGAGCTCAGAGGTTGAACTCAAGCCATTGATAGGAACGTTGACCCGCGTGTTAACCAGGCTTGAGAGTGTTTGTGAGTTGATCAGTGGTATACCGTCCACACGAGTCAATGAGTTATTGAGCTCAGAGGTTGAACTCAAGCCATTGATAGGAACGTTGACCCGCGTGTTAACAAGGCTTGAGAGTGTTTGTGAGTTGATCAGTGGTATACCGTCCACACGAGTCAATGAGTTATTGAGCTCAGAGGTTGACTGCCATTGATAGGAACGTTGACCCGCGTGTTAACCAGGCTTGAGAGTGTTTGTGAGTTGATCAGTGGTATACCGTCCACACGAGTCAATGAGTTATTGAGCTCAGAGGTTGACTGCCATTGATAGGAACGTTGACCCGCATGTTAACCAGGCTTGAGAGTGTTTGTGAGTTGATCAGTGGTATACCGTCCACACGAGTCAATGAGTTATTGAGCTCAGAGGTTGAACTAAAGCCATTGATAGGAACGTTGACCCGCATGTTAACCAGGCTTGAGAGTGTTTGTGAGTTGATCAGTGGTATACCGTCCACACGAGTCAATGAGTTATTGAGCTCAGAGGTTGACTGCCATTGATAGGAACGTTGACCCGCGTGTTAACCAGGCTTGACAGTGTTTGTGAGTTGATCAGTGGTATACCGTCCACACGAGTCAATGAGTTATTGAGCTCAGAGGTTGAACTCAAGCCATTGATAGGAACGTTGACCCGCGTGTTAACAAGGCTTGAGAGTGTTTGTGAGTTGATCAGTGGTATACCGTCCACACGAGTCAGTGAGTTATTGAGCTCAGAGGTTGAACTCAAGCCATTGATAGGAACGTTGACCCGCGTGTTAACCAGGCTTGAGAGTGTTTGTGAGTTGATCAGTGGTATACCGTCCACACGAGTCAATGAGTTATTGAGCTCAGAGGTTGAACTCAAGCCATTGATAGGAACGTTGACCCGCGTGTTAACCAGGCTTGAGAGTGTTTGTAAGTTGATCAGTGGTATACCGTCCACACGAGTCAATGAGTTATTGAGCTCAGAGGTTGAACTAAAGCCATTGATAGGAACGTTGACCCGCGTGTTAACCAGGCTTGAGAGTGTTTGTGAGTTGATCAGTGGTATACCGTCCACACGAGTCAATGAGTTATTGAGCTCAGAGTTTGAACTCAAGCCATTGATAGGAACGTTGACCCGCGTGGTAACCAGGCTTGAGAGTGTTTGTGAGTTGATCAGTGGTATACCGTCCACACGAGTCAATGAGTTATTGAGCTCAGAGGTTGAACTCAAGCCATTGATAGGAACGTTGACCCGCGTGTTAACCAGGCTTGAGAGTGTTTGTGAGTTGATCAGTGGTATACCGTCCACACGAGTCAATGAGTTATTGAGCTCAGAGGTTGACTGCCATTGATAGGAACGTTGACCCGCGTGTTAACCAGGCTTGAGAGTGTTTGTGAGTTGATCAGTGGTATACCGTCCACACGAGTCAATGAGTTATTGAGCTCAGAGGTTGAACTCAAGCCATTGATAGGAACGTTGACCCGCGTGTTAACCAGGCTTGAGAGTGTTTGTGAGTTGATCAGTGGTATACCGTCCACACGAGTCAATGAGTTATTGAGCTCAGAGGTTGAACTCAAGCCATTGATAGGAACGTTGACCCGCGTGTTAACCAGGCTTGAGAGTGTTTGTGAGTTGATCAGTGGTATACCGTCCACACGAGTCAATGAGTTATTGAGCTCAGAGGTTGAACTCAAGCCATTGATAGGAACGTTGACCCGCGTGTTAACCAGGCTTGAGAGTGTTTGTGAGTTGATCAGTGGTATACCGTCCACACGAGTCAATGAGTTATTGAGCTCAGAGGTTGAACTCAAGCCATTGATAGGAACGTTGACCCGCGTGTTAACCATGCTTGAGAGTGTTTGTGAGTTGATCAGTGGTATACCGTCCACACGAGTCAATGAGTTATTGAGCTCAGAGGTTGAACTCAAGCCATTGATAGGAACGTTGACCCGCGTGTTAACCAGGCTTGAGAGTGTTTGTGAGTTGATCAGTGGTATACCGTCCACACGAGTCAATGAGTTATTGAGCTCAGAGGTTGAACTAAAGCCATTGATAGGAACGTTGACCCGCATGTTAACCAGGCTTGAGAGTGTTTGTGAGTTGATCAGTGGTATACCGTCCACACGAGTCAATGAGTTATTGAGCTCAGAGGTTGAACTCAAGCCATTGATAGGAACGTTGACCCGCGTGTTAACCAGGCTTGAGAGTGTTTGTAAGTTGATCAGTGGTATACCGTCCACACGAGTCAATGAGTTATTGAGCTCAGAGGTTGAACTCAAGCCATTGATAGGAACGTTGACCCGCGTGTTAACCAGGCTTGAGAGTGTTTGTAAGTTGATCAGTGGTATACCGTCCACACGAGTCAATGAGTTATTGAGCTCAGAGGTTGAACTCAAGCCATTGATAGGAACGTTGACCCGCGTGTTAACAAGGCTTGAGAGTGTTTGTGAGTTGATCAGTGGTATACCGTCCACACGAGTCAATGAGTTATTGAGCTCAGAGGTTGACTGCCATTGATAGGAACGTTGACCCGCGTGTTAACCAGGCTTGAGAGTGTTTGTGAGTTGATCAGTGGTATACCGTCCACACGAGTCAATGAGTTATTGAGCTCAGAGGTTGAACTCAAGCCATTGATAGGAACGTTGACCCGCGTGTTAACCAGGCTTGAGAGTGTTTGTGAGTTGATCAGTGGTATACCGTCCACACGAGTCAATGAGTTGTTGAGCTCAGTGGTTGAACTCAAGCCATTGATAGGAACGTTGACCCGCGTGTTAACCAGGCTTGAGAGTGTTTGTGAGTTGATCAGTGGTATACCGTCCACACGAGTCAATGAGTTGTTGAGCTCAGTGGTTGAACTCAAGCCATTGATAGGAACGTTGACCCGCGTGTTAACCAGGCTTGAGAGTGTTTGTGAGTTGATCAGTGGTATACCGTCCACACAAGTCAATGAGTTATTCAGCTCAGAGGTTGAACTCAAGCCATTGATAGGAACGTTGACCCGCGTGTTAACCAGGCTTGAGAGTGTTTGTGAGTTGATCAGTGGTATACCGTCCACACGAGTCAATGAGTTATTGAGCTCAGAGGTTGAACTCAAGCCATTGATAGGAACGTTGACCCGCGTGTTAACCAGGCTTGAGAGTGTTTGTGAGTTGATCAGTGGTATACCGTCCACACGAGTCAATGAGTTGTTGAGCTCAGTGGTTGAACTCAAGCCATTGATAGGAACGTTGACCCGCGTGTTAACCAGGCTTGAGAGTGTTTGTGAGTTGATCAGTGGTATACCGTCCACACGAGTCAATAAGTTATTGAGCTCAGAGGTTGAACTCAAGCCATTGATAGGAACGTTGACCCGCGTGTTAACAAGGCTTGAGAGTGTTTGTGAGTTGATCAGTGGTATACCGTCCACACGAGTCAATGAGTTATTGAGCTCAGAGGTTGACTGCCATTGATAGGAACGTTGACCCGCGTGTTAACCAGGCTTGAGAGTGTTTGTGAGTTGATCAGTGGTATACCGTCCACACGAGTCAATGAGTTATTGAGCTCAGAGGTTGAACTCAAGCCATTGATAGGAACGTTGACCCGCGTGTTAACCAGGCTTGATAGTGTTTGTGAGTTGATCAGTGGTATACCGTCCACACGAGTCAATGAGTTATTGAGCTCAGAGGTTGACTGCCATTGATAGGAACGTTGACCCGCGTGTTAACCAGGCTTGAGATTGTTTGTGAGTTGATCAGTGGTATACCGTCCACACGAGTCAATGAGTTATTGAGCTCAGAGGTTGAACTCAAGCCATTGATAGGAACGTTGACCCGCGTGTTAACCAGGCTTGAGAGTGTTTGTGAGTTGATCAGTGGTATACCGTCCACACGAGTCAATGAGTTATTGAGCTCAGAGGTTGAACTCAAGCCATTGATAGGAACGTTGACCCGCGTGTTAACCAGGCTTGAGAGTGTTTGTGAGTTGATCAGTGGTATACCGTCCACACGAGTCAATGAGTTATTGAGCTCAGAGGTTGAACTCAAGCCATTGATAGGAACGTTGACCCGCGTGTTAACTAGGCTTGAGAGTGTTTGTGAGTTGATCAGTGGTATACCGTCCACACGAGTCAATGAGTTATTGAGCTCAGAGGTTGAACTCAAGCCATTGATAGGAACGTTGACCCGCGTGTTAACCAGGCTTGAGAGTGTTTGTGAGTTGATCAGTGGTATACCGTCCACACGAGTCAATGAGTTATTGAGCTCAGAGGTTGACTGCCATTGATAGGAACGTTGACCCGCGTGTTAACCAGGCTTGAGAGTGTTTGTGAGTTGATCAGTGGTATACCGTCCACACGAGTCAATGAGTTATTGAGCTCAGAGGTTGAACTCAAGCCATTGATAGGAACGTTGACCCGCGTGTTAACCAGGCTTGAGAGTGTTTGTGAGTTGATCAGTGGTATACCGTCCACACGAGTCAATGAGTTATTGAGCTCAGAGGTTGACTGCCATTGATAGGAACGTTGACCCGCGTGTTAACCAGGCTTGAGAGTGTTTGTGAGTTGATCAGTGGTATACCGTCCACACGAGTCAATGAGTTATTGAGCTCAGAGGTTGAACTCAAGCCATTGATAGGAACGTTGACCCGCGTGTTAACCAGGCTTGAGAGTGTTTGTGAGTTGATCAGTGGTATACCGTCCACACGAGTCAATGAGTTATTGAGCTCAGAGGTTGAACTCAAGCCATTGATGGGAACGTTGACCCGCGTTTTAACCAGGCTTGAGAGTGTTTGTGAGTTGATCAGTGGTATACCGTCCACACGAGTCAATGAGTTATTGAGCTCAGAGGTTGAACTCAAGCCATTGATAGGAACGTTGACCCGCGGGTTAACCAGGCCTGAGAGTGTTTGTGAGTTGATCAGTGGTATACCGTCCACACGAGTCAATGAGTTATTGGGCTCAGAGGTTGAACTCAAGCCATTGATAGGAACGTTGACCCGCGTGTTAACCAGGCTTGAGAGTGTTTGTGAGTTGATCAGTGGTATACCGTCCACACGAGTCAATGAGTTATTGAGCTCAGAGGTTGAACTCAAGCCATTGATAGGAACGTTGACCCGCGTGTTAACCAGGCTTGAGAGTGTTTGTGAGTTGATCAGTGGTATACCGTTCACACGAGTCAATGAGTTATTGAGCTCAGAGGTTGAACTCAAGCCATTGATAGGAACGTTGACCCGCGTGTTAACCAGGCTTGAGAGTGTTTGTGAGTTGATCAGTGGTATACCGTCCACACGAGTCAATGAGTTATTGAGCTCAGAGGTTGAACTCAAGCCATTGATAGGAACGTTGACCCGCGTGTTAACCAGGCTTGAGAGTGTTTGTGAGTTGATCAGTGGTATACCGTCCACACGAGTCAATGAGTTATTGAGCTCAGAGGTTGAACTCAAGCCATTGATAGGAACGTTGACCCGCGTGTTAACCAGGCATGAGAGTGTTTGTGAGTTGATCAGTGGTATACCGTCCACACGAGTCAATGAGTTATTGGGCTCAGAGGTTGACTGCCATTGATAGGAACGTTGACCCGCGTGTTAACCAGGCTTGAGAGTGTTTGTGAGTTGATCAGTGGTATACCGTCCACACGAGTCAATGAGTTATTGAGCTCAGAGGTTGAACTCAAGCCATTGATAGGAACGTTGACCCGCGTGTTAACCAGGCTTGAGAGTGTTTGTGAGTTGATCAGTGGTATACCGTCCACACGAGTCAGTGAGTTATTGAGCTCAGAGGTTGACTGCCATTGATAGGAACGTTGACCCGCGTGTTAACCAGGCTTGAGAGTGTTTGTGAGTTGATCAGTGGTATACCGTCCACACGAGTCAATGAGTTATTGAGCTCAGAGGTTGACTGCCATTGATAGGAACGTTGACCCGCGTGTTAACCAGGCTTGAGAGTGTTTGTGAGTTGATCAGTGGTATACCGTCCACACGAGTCAATGAGTTATTGAGCTCAGAGGTTGGTCTCAAGCCATTGATAGGAACGTTGACCCGCGTGTTAACCAGGCTTGAGAGTGTTTGTAAGTTGATCAGTGGTATACCGTCCACACGAGTCAATGAGTTATTGAGCTCAGAGGTTGAACTCAAGCCATTGATAGGAACGTTGACCCGCGTGTTAACCAGGCTTGAGAGTGTTTGTAAGTTGATCAGTGGTATACCGTCCACACGAGTCAATGAGTTATTGAGCTCAGAGGTTGAACTCAAGCCATTGATAGGAACGTTGACCCGCGTGTTAACCAGGCTTGAGAGTGTTTGTGAGTTGATCAGTGGTATACCGTCCACACGAGTCAGTGAGTTATTGGGCTCAGAGGTTGACTGCCATTGATAGGAACGTTGACCCGCGTGTTAACCAGGCTTGAGAGTGTTTGTGAGTTGATCAGTGGTATACCGTCCACACGAGTCAATGAGTTATTGAGCTCAGAGGTTGGTCTCAAGCCATTGATAGGAACGTTGACCCGCGTGTTAACCAGGCTTGAGAGTGTTTGTAAGTTGATCAGTGGTATACCGTCCACACGAGTCAGTGAGTTATTGAGCTCAGAGGTTGAACTCAAGCCATTGATAGGAACGTTGACCCGCGTGTTAACCAGGCTTGAGAGTGTTTGTGAGTTGATCAGTGGTATACCGTCCACACGAGTCAATGAGTTATTGAGCTCAGAGGTTGAACTCAAGCCATTGATAGGAACGTTGACCCGCGTGTTAACCAGGCTTGAGAGTGTTTGTGAGTTGATCAGTGGTATACCGTCCACACGAGTCAATGAGTTATTGAGCTCAGAGGTTGAACTCAAGCCATTGATAGGAACGTTGACCCGCGTGTTAACCAGGCTTGAGAGTGTTTGTGAGTTGATCAGTGGTATACCGTCCACACGAGTCAATGAGTTATTGAGCTCAGAGGTTGAACTCAAGCCATTGATAGGAACGTTGACCCGCGTGTTAACCAGGCATGAGAGTGTTTGTGAGTTGATCAGTGGTATACCGTCCACACGAGTCAATGAGTTATTGGGCTCAGAGGTTGACTGCCATTGATAGGAACGTTGACCCGCGTGTTAACCAGGCTTGAGAGTGTTTGTGAGTTGATCAGTGGTATACCGTCCACACGAGTCAATGAGTTATTGGGCTCAGAGGTTGACTGCCATTGATAGGAACGTTGACCCGCGTGTTAACCAGGCTTGAGAGTGTTTGTGAGTTGATCAGTGGTATACCGTCCACACGAGTCAATGAGTTATTGGGCTCAGAGGTTGACTGCCATTGATAGGAACGTTGACCCGCGTGTTAACCAGGCTTGAGAGTGTTTGTGAGTTGATCAGTGGTATACCGTCCACACGAGTCAATGAGTTATTAAGCTCAGAGGTTGAACTCAAGCCATTGATAGGAACGTTGACCCGCGTGTTGACCAGGCTTGAGAGTGTTTGTGAGTTGATCAGTGGTTTACCGTCCACACGAGTCAATGAGTTATTGAGCTCAGAGGTTGAACTCAAGCCATTGATAGGAACGTTGACCCGCGTGTTAACCAGGCTTGAGAGTGTTTGTGAGTTGATCAGTGGTATACCGTCCACACGAGTCAATGAGTTATTGAGCTCAGAGGTTGAACTCAAGCCATTGATAGGAACGTTGACCCGCGTGTTAACCAGGCTTGAGAGTGTTTGTGAGTTGATCAGTGGTATACCGTCCACACGAGTCAATGAGTTATTGAGCTCAGAGGTTGAACTCAAGCCATTGATAGGAACGTTGACCCGCGTGTTAACCAGGCTTGAGAGTGTTTGTGAGCTGATCAGTGGTATACCGTCCACACGAGTCAATGAGTTATTGAGCTCAGTGGTTGAACTCAAGCCATTGATAGGAACGTTGACCCGCGTGTTAACCAGGCTTGAGAGTGTTTGTGAGTTGATCAGTGGTATACCGTCCACACGAGTCAATGAGTTATTGAGCTCAGAGGTTGAACTCAAGCCATTGATAGGAACGTTGACCCGCGTGTTAACCAGGCTTGAGAGTGTTTGTGAGTTGATCAGTGGTATACCGTCCACACGAGTCAATGAGTTATTGAGCTCAGAGGTTGAACTCAAGCCATTGATAGGAACGTTGACCCGCGTGTTAACCAGGCTTGAGAGTGTTTGTGAGTTGATCAGTGGTATACCGTCCACACGAGTCAATGAGTTATTGAGCTCAGAGGTTGAACTCAAGCCATTGATAGGAACGTTGACCCGCGTGTTAACCAGGCTTGAGAGTGTTTATGAGTTGATCAGTGGTATACCGTCCACACGAGTCAATGACTTATTGGGCTCAGAGGTTGAACTCAAGCCATTGATAGGAACGTTGACCCGCGTGTTAACCAGGCTCGACAGTGTTTGTAAGTTGATCAGTGGTATACCGTCCACACGAGTCAATGAGTTATCGAGCTCAGAGGTTGAACTCAAGCCATTGATAGGAACGTTGACCCGCGTGTTGACCAGGCTTGAGAGTGTTTGTGAGTTGATCAGTGGTTTACCGTCCACACGAGTCAATGAGTTATTGAGCTCAGAGGTTGAACTCAAGCCATTGATAGGAACGTTGACCCGCATGTTAACCAGGCTTGAGAGTGTTTGTAAGTTGATCAGTGGTATACCGTCCACACGAGTCAATGAGTTATTGAGCTCAGAGGTTGAACTCAAGCCATTGATAGGAACGTTGACCCGCGTGTTAACCAGGCTCGAGAGTGTTTGTAAGTTGATCAGTGGTATACCGTCCACACGAGTCAATGAGTTATCGAGCTCAGAGGTTGAACTCAAGCCATTGATAGGAACGTTGACCCGCGTGTTGACCAGGCTTGAGAGTGTTTGTGAGTTGATCAGTGGTTTACCGTCCACACGAGTCAATGAGTTATTGAGCTCAGAGGTTGAACTCAAGCCATTGATAGGAACGTTGACCCGCGTGTTGACCAGGCTTGCGAGTGTTTGTGAGTTGATCAGTGGTTTACCGTCCACACGAGTCAATGAGTTATTGAGCTCAGAGGTTGAACTCAAGCCATTGATAGGAACGTTGACCCGCGTGTTAACCAGGCTCGAGAGTGTTTGTGAGTTGATCAGTGGTATACCGTCCACACGAGTCAATGAGTTATTGAGCTCAGAGGTTGAACTCAAGCCATTGATAGGAACGTTGACCCGCGTGTTAACCAGGCTTGAGAGTGTTTGTGTGTTGATCAGTGGTATACCGTCCACACGAGTCAATGAGTTATTGAGCTCAGAGGTTGAACTCAAGCCATTGATAGGAACGTTGACCCGCGTGTTAACCAGGCTTGAGAGTGTTTGTGAGTTGATCAGTGGTATACCGTCCACACGAGTCAATGAGTTATTGAGCTCAGAGGTTGAACTCAAGCCATTGATAGGAACGTTGACCCGCGTGTTAACCAGGCTTGAGAGTGTTTGTGAGTTGATCAGTGGTATACCGTCCACACGAGTCAGTGAGTTATTGAGCTCAGAGGTTGAACTCAAGCCATTGATAGGAACGTTGACCCGCGTGTTAACCAGGCTTGAGAGTGTTCGTGAGTTGATCAGTGGTATACCGTCCACACGAGTCAATGAGTTATTGAGCTCAGAGGTTGAACTCAAGCCATTGATAGGAACGTTGACCCGCGTGTTAACCAGGCTTGAGAGTGTTTGTGTGTTGATCAGTGGTATACCGTCCACACGAGTCAATGAGTTATTGAGCTCAGAGGTTGAACTCAAGCCATTGATAGGAACGTTGACCCGCGTGTTAACCAGGCTTGAGAGTGTTTGTGAGTTGATCAGTGGTATACCGTCCACACGAGTCAATGAGTTATTGAGCTCAGAGGTTGAACTCAAGCCATTGATAGGAACGTTGACCCGCGTGTTAACCAGGCTTGAGAGTGTTTGTGAGTTGATCAGTGGTATACCGTCCACACGAGTCAGTGAGTTATTGAGCTCAGAGGTTGAACTCAAGCCATTGATGGGAACGTTGACCCGCGTGTTAACCAGGCTTGAGAGTGTTCGTGAGTTGATCAGTGGTATACCGTCCAAACGAGTCAATGAGTTATTGAGCTCAGAGGTTGAACTCAAGCCATTGATAGGAAAGTTGACCCGCGTGTTAACCAGGCTTGAGAGTGTTCGTGAGTTGATCAGTGGTATACCGTCCACACGAGTCAATGAGTTATTGAGCTCAGAGGTTGAACTCAAGCCATTGATAGGAACGTTGACCCGCGTGTTAACCAGGCTTGAGAGTGTTTGTGAGTTGATCAGTGGTATACCGTCCACACGAGTCAATGAGTTATTGAGCTCAGAGGTTGAACTCAAGCCATTGATGGGAACGTTGACCCGCGTGTTAACCAGGCTTGAGAGTGTTTGTGAGTTGATCAGTGGTATACCGTCCACACGAGTCAATGAGTTATTGAGCTCAGAGGTTGAACTCAAGCCATTGATAGGAACGTTGACCCGCGTGTTAATCAGGCTTGAGAGTGTTTGTGAGTTGATCAGTGGTATACCGTCCACACGAGTCAATGAGTTATTGAGCTCAGAGGTTGAACTCAAGCCATTGATAGGAACGTTGACCCGCGTGTTAACCAGGCTTAACAGTGTTTGTGTGTTGATCAGTGGTATACCGTCCACACGAGTCAATGAGTTATTGAGCTCAGAGGTTGAACTCAAGCCATTGATGGGTACGTTGACCCGCGTGTTAACCAGGCTTGAGAGTGTTTGTGAGTTGATCAGTGGTATACCGTCCACACGATTCAATGAGTTATTGAGCTCAGAGGTTGAACTCAAGCCATTGATAGGAACGTTGACCCGCGTGTTAACCAGGCTTGAGAGTGTTCGTGAGTTGATCAGTGGTATACCGTCCACACGAGTCAATGAGTTATTGAGCTCAGAGGTTGAACTCAAGCCATTGATAGGAACGTTGACCCGCGTGTTAACCAGGCTTGAGAGTGTTTGTGAGTTGATCAGTGGTATACCGTCCACACGAGTCAATGAGTTATTGAGCTCAGAGGTTGAACTCAAGCCATTGATAGGAACGTTGACCCGCGTGTTAACCAGGCTTGAGAGTGTTTGTAAGTTGATCAGTGGTTTACCGTCCACACGAGTCAATGAGTTATTGAGCTCAGAGGTTGAACTCAAGCCATTGATAGGAACGTTGACCCGCGTGTTAACCAGGCTCGAGAGTGTTTGTGAGTTGATCAGTGGTATACCGTCCACACGAGTCAATGAGTTATTGAGCTCAGAGGTTGAACTCAAGCCATTGATAGGAACGTTGACCCGCATGTTAACCAGGCTTGAGAGTGTTTGTGAGTTGATCAGTGGTATACCGTCCACACGAGTCAATGAGTTATTGAGCTAAGAGGTTGAACTCAAGCCATTGATAGGAACGTTGACCCGCGTGTTAACCAGGCTTGAGAGTGTTTGTGAGTTGATCAGTGGTATACCGTCCACACGAGTCAATGAGTTATTGAGCTCAGAGGTTGAACTCAAGCCATTGATAGGAACGTTGACCCGCGTGTTAACCAGGCTTGAGAGTGTTTGTGAGTTGATCAGTGGTATACCGTCCACACGAGTCAATGAGTTATTGAGCTCAGAGGTTGGTCTCAATCCATTGATAGGAACGTTGACCCGCGTGTTAACCAGGCTTGAGAGTGTTCGTGAGTTGATCAGTGGTATACCGTCCACACGAGTCAATGAGTTATTGAGCTCAGAGGTTGGTCTCAATCCATTGATAGGAACGTTGACCCGCGTGTTAACCAGGCTTGAGAGTGTTTGTGAGTTGATCAGTGGTATACCGTCCACACGAGTCAATGAGTTATTGAGCTCAGAGGTTGAACTCAAGCCATTGATAGGAACGTTGACCCGCGTGTTAACCAGGCTTGAGAGTGTTTGTGAGTTGATCAGTGGTATAC
Source organism: Brachyptera risi (assembly GCA_964007535.1). Taxonomy (NCBI): domain Eukaryota; kingdom Metazoa; phylum Arthropoda; class Insecta; order Plecoptera; family Taeniopterygidae; genus Brachyptera; species Brachyptera risi. The sequence goes on along the minus strand of OZ023336.1, from coordinate 11,249,570 downwards.
CGTCCACACGAGTCAATGAGTTATTGAGCTCAGAGGTTGAACTCAAGCCATTGATAGGAACGTTGACCCGCGTGTTAACCAGGCTAGAGAGTGTTTGTGAGTTGATCAGTGGTATACCGTCCACACGAGTCAATGAGTTATTGAGCTCAGAGGTTGAACTCAAGCCATTGATAGGAACGTTGACCCGCGTGTTAACCAGGCTTGAGAGTGTTTGTGAGTTGATCAGTGGTATACCGTCCACACGAGTCAAAGAGTTATTGAGCTCAGAGGTTGAACTCAAGCCATTGATAGGAACGTTGACCCGCGTGTTAACCAGGCTTGAGAGTGTTTGTAAGTTGATCAGTGGTATACCGTCCACACGAGTCAATGAGTTATTGAGCTCAGAGGTTGAACTCAAGCCATTGATAGGAACGTTGACCCGCGTGTTAACCAGGCTTGAGAGTGTTTGTAAGTTGATCAGTGGTATACCGTCCACACGAGTCAATGAGTTATTGAGCTCAGAGGTTGAACTCAAGCCATTGATAGGAACGTTGACCCGCGTGTTAATCAGGCTTGAGAGTGTTTGTGAGTTGATCAGTGGTATACCGTCCACACGAGTCAATGAGTTATTGAGCTCAGAGGTTGAACTCAAGCCATTGATAGGAACGTTGACCCGCGGGTTAACCAGGCTTGAGAGTGTTTGAGAGTTGATCAGTGGTATACCGTCCACACGAGTCAATGAGTTATTGAGCTCAGAGGTTGAACTCAAGCCATTGATAGGAACGTTGACCCGCGTGTTGACCAGGCTTGAGAGTGTTTGTGAGTTGATCAGTGGTATACCGTCCACACGAGTCAATGAGTTATTGAGCTCAGAGGTTGAACTCAAGCCATTGATAGGAACGTTGACCCGCGGGTTAACCAGGCTTGAGAGTGTTTGAGAGTTGATCAGTGGTATACCGTCCACACGAGTCAATGAGTTATTGAGCTCAGAGGTTGAACTCAAGCCATTGATAGGAACGTTGACCCGCGTGTTGACCAGGCTTGAGAGTGTTTGTGAGTTGATCAGTGGTATACCGTCCACACGAGTCAATGAGTTATTGAGCTCAGAGGTTGAACTCAAGCCATTGATAGGAACGTTGACCCGCGTGTTAACCAGGCTTGAGAGTGTTTGTGAGTTGATCAGTGGTATACCGTCCACACGAGTCAGTGAGTTATTGATCTCAGAGGTTGAACTCAAGCCATTGATAGGAACGTTGACCCGCGTGTAAACCAGGCTTGAGAGTGTTTGTGTGTTGATCAGTGGTATACCGTCCACACGAGTCAATGAGTTATTGAGCTCAGAGGTTGAACTCAAGCCATTGATAGGAACGTTGACCCGCGTGTTAACCAGGCTTGAGAGTGTTTGTGAGTTGATCAGTGGTATACCGTCCACACGAGTCAATGAGTTATTGAGCTCAGAGGTTGAACTCAAGCCATTGATAGGAACGTTGACCCGCGTGTTGACCAGGCTTGAGAGTGTTTGTGAGTTGATCAGTGGTATACCGTCCACACGAGTCAATGAGTTATTGAGCTCAGAGGTTGAACTCAAGCCATTGATAGGAACGTTGACCCGCGTGTTGACCAGGCTTGAGAGTGTTTGTGAGTTGATCAGTGGTATACCGTCCACACGAGTCAATGAGTTATTGAGCTCAGAGGTTGAACTCAAGCCATTGATAGGAACGTTGACCCGCGTGTTGACCAGGCTTGAGAGTGTTTGTGAGTTGATCAGTGGTATACCGTCCACACGAGTCAATGAGTTATTGAGCTCAGAGGTTGAACTCAAGCCATTGATAGGAACGTTGACCCGCGTGTTGACCAGGCTTGAGAGTGTTTGTGAGTTGATCAGTGGTATACCGTTCACACGAGTCAATGACGTATTGTGCTCAGAGGTTGAACTCAAGCCATTGATAGGAACGTTGACCCGCGTGTTAACCAGGCTTGAGAGTGTTTGTGAGTTGATCAGTGGTATACCGTCCACACGAGTCAATGAGTTATTGAGCTCAGAGGTTGAACTCAAGCCATTGATAGGAACGTTGACCCGCGTGTTAACCAGGCTTGAGAGTGTTTGTGAGTTGATCAGTGGTATACCGTCCACACGAGTCAATGAGTTATTGAGCTCAGAGGTTGAACTCAAGCCATTGATAGGAACGTTGACCCGCGTGTTGACCAGGCTTGAGAGTGTTTGTGAGTTGATCAGTGGTATACCGTCCACACGAGTCAATGAGTTATTGAGCTCAGAGGTTGAACTCAAGCCATTGATAGGAACGTTGACCCGCGTGTTGACCAGGCTTGATAGTGTTTGTGAGTTGATCAGTGGTATACCGTCCACACGAGTCAATGAGTTATTGAGCTCAGAGGTTGAACTCAAGCCATTGATAGGAACGTTGACCCGCGTGTTGACCAGGCTTGAGAGTGTTTGTGAGTTGATCAGTGGTATACCGTCCACACGAGTCAATGAGTTATTGAGCTCAGAGGTTGAACTCAAGCCATTGATAGGAACGTTGACCCGCCTGTTGACCAGGCTTGAGAGTGTTTGTGAGTTGATCAGTGGTATACCGTCCACACGAGTCAATGACGTATTGTGCTCAGAGGTTGAACTCAAGCCATTGATAGGAACGTTGACCCGCGTGTTAACCAGGCTTGAGAGTGTTTGTGAGTTGATCAGTGGTATACCGTCCACACGAGTCAATGAGTTATTGAGCTCAGAGGTTGAACTCAAGCCATTGATAGGAACGTTGACCCGCGTGTTAACCAGGCTTGAGAGTGTTTGTGAGTTGATCAGTGGTATACCGTCCACACGAGTCAATGAGTTGTTGAGCTCAGAGGTTGGTCTCAATCCATTGATAGGAACGTTGACCCGCGTGTTAACCAGGCTTAAGAGTGTTTGTGAGTTGATCAGTGGTATACCGTCCACACGAGTCAATGAGTTATTGAGCTCAGGGGTTGACTGCCATTGATAGGAACGTTGACCCGCGTGTTAACCAGGCTTGAGAGTGTTTGTGAGTTGATCAGTGGTATACCGTCCACACGAGTCAATGAGTTATTGAGCTCAGAGGTTGACTGCCATTGATAGGAACGTTGACCCGCGTGTTAACCAGGCTTGAGAGTGTTTGTGAGTTGATCAGTGGTATACCGTCCACACGAGTCAATGAGTTATTGAGCTCAGAGGTTGAACTCAAGCCATTGATAGGAACGTTGACCCGCGTGTTAACCAGGCTTGAGAGTGTTTGTAAGTTGATCAGTGGTATACCGTCCACACGAGTCAATGAGTTATTGGGCTCAGAGGTTGAACTCAAGCCATTGATAGGAACGTTGACCCGCGTGTTAACCAGGCCTGAGAGTGTTTGTGAGTTGATCAGTGGTATACCGTCCACACGAGTCAATGAGTTATTGAGCTCAGGGGTTGACTGCCATTGATAGGAACGTTGACCCGCGTGTTAGCCAGGCTTGAGAGTGTTTGTGAGTTGATCAGTGGTATACCGTCCACACGAGTCAATGAGTTATTGAGCTCAGAGGTTGAACTCAAGCCATTGATAGGAACGTTGACCCGCATGTTAACCAGGCTTGAGAGTGTTTGTGAGTTGATCAGTGGTATACCGTCCACACGAGTCAATGAGTTATTGAGCTCAGAGGTTGAACTCAAGCCATTGATAGGAACGTTGACCCGCGTGTTAACCATGCTTGAGAGTGTTTGTGAGTTGATCAGTGGTATACCGTCCACACGAGTCAATGAGTTATTGAGCTCAGAGGTTGAACTCAAGCCATTGATAGGAACGTTGACCCGCGTGTTAACCAGGCTTGAGAGTGTTTGTGTGTTGATCAGTGGTATACCGTCCACACGAGTCAATGAGTTATTGAGCTCAGAGGTTGAACTCAAGCCATTGATAGGAACGTTGACCCGCGTGTTAACCAGGCTTGAGAGTGTTTGTGTGTTGATCAGTGGTATACCGTCCACACGAGTCAATGAGTTATTGAGCTCAGAGGTTGAACTCAAGCCATTGATAGGAACGTTGACCCGCGTGTTAACCAGGCTTGAGAGTGTTTGTGAGTTGATCAGTGGTATACCGTCCACACGAGTCAATGAGTTGTTGAGCTCAGAGGTTGGTCTCAAGCCATTGATAGGAACGTTGACCCGCGTGTTAACCAGGCTTGAGAGTGTTTGTAAGTTGATCAGTGGTATACCGTCCACACGAGTCAATGAGTTATTGAGCTCAGAGGTTGAACTCAAGCCATTGATAGGAACGTTGACCCGCGTGTTAACCAGGCTTGAGAGTGTTTGTGAGTTGATCAGTGGTATACCGTCCACACGAGTCAATGAGTTATTGAGCTCAGAGGTTGAACTCAAGCCATTGATAGGAACGTTGACCCGCGTGTTAACCAGGCTTGAGAGTGTTTGTGAGTTGATCAGTGGTATACCGTCCACACGAGTCAATGAGTTATTGAGCTCAGAGGTTGAACTCAAGCCATTGATAGGAACGTTGACCCGCGTGTTAACCAGGCTTGAGAGTGTTTGTAAGTTGATCAGTGGTATACCGTCCACACGAGTCAATGAGTTATTGAGCTCAGAGGTTGAACTCAAGCCATTGATAGGAACGTTGACCCGCGTGTTAACCAGGCTTGAGAGTGTTTGTGAGTTGATCAGTGGTATACCGTCCACACGAGTCAATGAGTTATTGAGCTCAGAGGTTGAACTCAAGCCATTGATAGGAACGTTGACCCGCGTGTTAACCAGGCTTGAGAGTGTTTGTGAGTTGATCAGTGGTATACCGTCCACACGAGTCAATGAGTTATTGAGCTCAGAGGTTGAACTCAAGCCATTGATAGGAACGTTGACCCGCGTGTTAACCAGGCTTGAGAGTGTTTGTAAGTTGATCAGTGGTATACCGTCCACACGAGTCAATGAGTTATTGGGCTCAGAGGTTGAACTCAAGCCATTGATAGGAACGTTGACCCGCGTGTTAACCAGGCCTGAGAGTGTTTGTGAGTTGATCAGTGGTATACCGTCCACACGAGTCAATGAGTTATTGAGCTCAGGGGTTGACTGCCATTGATAGGAACGTTGACCCGCGTGTTAGCCAGGCTTGAGAGTGTTTGTGAGTTGATCAGTGGTATACCGTCCACACGAGTCAATGAGTTATTGAGCTCAGAGGTTGAACTCAAGCCATTGATAGGAACGTTGACCCGCGTGTTAACCAGGCTTGAGAGTGTTTGTGAGTTGATCAGTGGTATACCGTCCACACGAGTCAATGAGTTATTGAGCTCAGAGGTTGAACTCAAGCCATTGATAGGAACGTTGACCCGCGTGTTAACCAGGCTTGAGAGTGTTTGTGAGTTGATCAGTGGTATACCGTCCACACGAGTCAATGAGTTATTGAGCTCAGAGGTTGAACTCAAGCCATTGATAGGAACGTTGACCCGCGTGTTAACCAGGCTTGAGAGTGTTTGTGAGTTGATCAGTGGTATACCGTCCACACGAGTCAATGAGTTATTGAGCTCAGAGGTTGAACTCAAGCCATTGATAGGAACGTTGACCCGCGTGTTAACCAGGCTTGAGAGTGTTTGTGAGTTGATCAGTGGTATACCGTCCACACGAGTCAATGAGTTATTGAGCTCAGAGGTTGAACTCAAGCCATTGATAGGAACGTTGACCCGCGTGTTAACCAGGCCTGAGAGTGTTTGTGAGTTGATCAGTGGTATACCGTCCACACGAGTCAATGACTTATTGAGCTCAGAGGTTGGTCTCAAGCCATTGATAGGAACGTTGACCCGCGTGTTAACCAGGCTTGAGAGTGTTTGTGAGTTGATCAGTGGTATACCGTCCACACGAGTCAATGAGTTATTAAGCTCAGAGGTTGACTGCCATTGATAGGAACGTTGACCCGCGTGTTAACCAGGCTTGAGAGTGTTTGTGAGTTGATCAGTGGTATACCGTCCACACGAGTCAATGAGTTATTGAGCTCAGAGGTTGAACTCAAGCCATTGATAGGAACGTTGACCCGCGTGTTAACAAGGCTTGAGAGTGTTTGTGAGTTTATCAGTGGTATACCGTCCACACGAGTCAATGAGTTATTGAGCTCAGAGGTTGAACTCAAGCCATTGATAGGAACGTTGACCCGCGTGTTAACCAGGCTTGAGAGTGTTTGTGAGTTGATCAGTGGTATACCGTCCACACGAGTCAATAAGTTATTGAGCTCAGAGGTTGAACTCAAGCCATTGATGGGTACGTTGACCCGCGTGTTAACCAGGCTTGAGAGTGTTTGTGAGTTGATCAGTGGTATACCGTCCACACGAGTCAATGACTTATTGAGCTCAGAGGTTGAACTCAAGCCATTGATAGGAACGTTGACCCGCGTGTTAACCAGGCTTGAGAGTGTTTGTGAGTTGATCAGTGGTATACCGTCCACACGAGTCAATGACTTATTGAGCTCAGAGGTTGAACTCAAGCCATTGATGGGTACGTTGACCCGCGTGTTAACCAGGCTTGAGAGTGTTTGTGAGTTGATCAGTGGTATACCGTCCACACGAGTCAGAGAGTTATTGAGCTCAGAGGTTGAACTCAAGCCATTGATAGGAACGTTGACCCGCGTGTTAACCAGGCTTGAGAGTGTTTGTGAGTTGATCAGTGGTATACCGTCCACACGAGTCAATGAGTTATTGAGCTCAGAGGTTGAACTCAAGCCATTGATAGGAACGTTGACCCGCGTGTTAACCAGGCTTGAGAGTGTTTGTGAGTTGATCAGTGGTATACCGTCCACACGAGTCAATGAGTTATTGAGCTCAGAGGTTGAACTCAAGCCATTGATAGGAACGTTGACCCGCGTGTTAACCAGGCTTGAGAGTGTTTGTGAGTTGATCAGTGGTATACCGTCCACACGAGTCAATGAGTTATTGAGCTCAGAGGTTGAACTCAAGCCATTGATAGGAACGTTGACTCGCGTGTTAACCAGGCTTGAGAGTGTTTGTGAGTTGATCAGTGGTATACCGTCCACACGAGTCAATGAGTTATTGAGCTCAGAGGTTGAACTCAAGCCATTGATAGGAACGTTGACCCGCGTGTTAACCAGGCTTGAGAGTGTTTGTAAGTTGATCAGTGGTATACCGTCCACACGAGTCAATGACTTATTGAGCTCAGAGGTTGAACTCAAGCCATTGATAGGAACGTTGACCCGCGTGTTAACCAGGCTTGAGAGTGTTTGTGAGTTGATCAGTGGTATACCGTCCACACGAGTCAATGAGTTATTGAGCTCAGAGGTTGATCTCAAGCCATTGATAGGAACGTTGACCCGCGTGTTAACCAGGCTTGAGAGTGTTTGTGAGTTGATCAGTGGTATACCGTCCACACGAGTCAATGAGTTATTGAGCTCAGAGGTTGAACTCAAGCCATTGATAGGAACGTTGACCCGCGTGTTAACCAGGCCTGAGAGTGTTTGTGAGTTGATCAGTGGTATACCGTCCACACGAGTCAATGAGTTATTGAGCTCAGAGGTTGACTGCCATTGATAGGAACGTTGACCCGCGTGTTAACCAGGCTTGAGAGTGTTTGTGAGTTGATCAGTGGTATACCGTCCACACGAGTCAATGAGTTATTGAGCTCAGAGGTTGAACTCAAGCCATTGATGGGAACGTTGACCCGCGTGTTAACCAGGCTTGAGAGTGTTTGTAAGTTGATCAGTGGTATACCGTCCACACGAGTCAATGACTTATTGAGCTCAGAGGTTGAACTCAAGCCATTGATAGGAACGTTGACCCGCGTGTTACTCAGGCTTGAGAGTGTTTGTGAGTTGATCAGTGGTATACCGTCCACACGAGTCAATGAGTTATTGAGCTCAGAGGTTGAACTCAAGCCATTGATAGGAACGTTGACCCGCGTGTTAACCAGGCTTGAGAGTGTTTGTAAGTTGATCAGTGGTATACCGTCCACACGAGTCAATGACTTATTGAGCTCAGAGGTTGAACTCAAGCCATTGATAGGAACGTGGACCCGCGTGTTAACCAGGCTTGAGAGTGTTTGTAAGTTGATCAGTGGTATACCGTCCACACGAGTCAATGAGTTATTGAGCTCAGAGGTTGAACTCAAGCCATTGATAGGAACGTTGACCCGCGTGTTAACCAGGCTTGAGAGTGTTTGTGAGTTGATCAGTGGTATACCGTCCACACGAGTCAATGAGTTATTGAGCTCAGAGGTTGAACTCAAGCCATTGATAGGAACGTTGACCCGCGTGTTAACCAGGCTTGAGAGTGTTTGTAAGTTGATCAGTGGTATACCGTCCACACGAGTCAATGAGTTATTGAGCTCAGAGGTTGAACTCAAGCCATTGATAGGAACGTTGACCCGCGTGTTAACCAGGCTTGAGAGTGTTTGAGAGTTGATCAGTGGTATACCGTCCACACGAGTCAATGAGTTATTGAGCTCAGAGGTTGGTCTCAATCCATTGATAGGAACGTTGACCCGCGTGTTAACCAGGCTTGAGAGTGTTTGTAAGTTGATCAGTGGTATACCGTCCACACGAGTCAATGAGTTATTGAGCTCAGAGGTTGAACTCAAGCCATTGATAGGAACGTTGACCCGCGTGTTAACCATGCTTGAGAGTGTTTGTGAGCTGATCAGTGGTTTACCGTCCACACGAGTCAATGAGTTATTGAGCTCAGAGGTTGAACTCAAGCCATTGATAGGAACGTTGACCCGCGTGTTAACCAGGCTTGAGAGTGTTTGTGAGTTGATCAGTGGTATACCGTCCACACGAGTCAATGAGTTATTGTGCTCAGAGGTTGAACTCAAGCCATTGATAGGAACGTTGACCCGCGTGTTAACCAGGCTTGAGAGTGTTTGTAAGTTGATCAGTGGTATACCGTCCACACGAGTCAATAAGTTATTGAGCTCAGAGGTTGAACTCAAGCCATTGATATGAACGATGACCCGCGTGTTAACCAGGCTTGAGAGTGTTTGTGAGTTGATCAGTGGTATACCGTCCACACGAGTCAATGAGTTATTGAGCTCAGAGGTTGAACTCAAGCCATTGATAGGAACGTTGACCCGCGTGTTAACCAGGCTTGAGAGTGTTTGTGAGTTGATCAGTGGTTTACCGTCCACACGAGTCAATGAGTTATTGAGCTCAGAGGTTGAACTCAAGCCATTGATAGGAACGTTGACCCGCGTGTTAACCAGGCCTGAGAGTGTTTGTGAGTTGATCAGTGGTATACCGTCCACACGAGTCAATGACTTATTGAGCTCAGAGGTTGAACTCAAGCTATTGATAGGAACGTTGACCCGCATGTTAACCAGGCTTGAGAGTGTTTGTGAGTTGATCAGTGGTATACCGTCCACACGAGTCAATGAGTTATTGAGCTCAGAGGTTGAACTCAAGCCATTGATAGGAACGTTGACCCGCGTGTTAACCAGGCTTAAGAGTGTTTGTGAGTTGATCAGTGGTATACCGTCCACACGAGTCAATGAGTTATTGAGCTCAGAGGTTGGTCTCAAGCCAATGATAGGAACGTTGACCCGCGTGTTAACCAGGCTTGAGAGTGTTTGTAAGTTGATCAGTGGTATACCGTCCACACGAGTCAATGAGTTATTGAGCTCAGAGGTTGAACTCAAGCCATTGATAGGAACGTTGACCCACGTGTTAACCAGGCTTGAGAGTGTTTGTGAGTTGATCAGTGGTATACCGTCCACACGAGTCAATGAGTTGTTGAGCTCAGAGGTTGAACTCAAGCCATTGATAGGAACGTTGACCCGCGTGTTAACCAGGCTTGAGAGTGTTTGTGAGTTGATCAGTGGTATACCGTCCACACGAGTCAGTGAGTTATTGAGCTCAGAGGTTGAACTCAAGCCATTGATAGGAACGTTGACCCGCGTGTTAACCAGGCTTGAGAGTGTTTGTGAGTTGATCAGTGGTATACCGTCCACACGAGTCAATGAGTTATTGGGCTCAGAGGTTGAACTCAAGCCATTGATAGGAACGTTGACCCGCATGTTAACCAGGCTTGAGAGTGTTTGTGAGTTGATCAGTGGTATACCGTCCACACGAGTCAATGAGTTATTGAGCTCAGAGGTTGAACTCAAGCCATTGATAGGAACGTTGACCCGCGTGTTAACCAGGCTTGAGAGTGTTTGTGTTGATCAGTGGTATACCGTCCACACGAGTCAATGAGTTATTGAGCTCAGAGGTTGAACTCAAGCCATTGATAGGAACGTTGACCCGCGTGTTAACCAGGCTTGAGAGTGTTTGTGAGTTGATCAGTGGTATACCGTCCACACGAGTCAATGAGTTATTGAGCTCAGAGGTTGAACTCAAGCCATTGATAGGAACGTTGACCCGCGTGTTAACCAGGCTTGAGAGTGTTTGTGAGTTGATCAGTGGTATACCGTCCACACGAGTCAATGAGTTGTTGAGCTCAGAGGTTGAACTCAAGCCATTGATAGGAACGTTGACCCGCATGTTAACCAGGCTTGAGAGTGTTTGTGAGTTGATCAGTGGTATACCGTCCACACGAGTCAATGAGTTATTGAGCTCAGAGGTTGAACTCAAGCCATTGATAGGAACGTTGACCCGCGTGTTAACCAGGCTTGAGAGTGTTTGTAAGTTGATCAGTGGTATACCGTCCACACGAGTCAATGAGTTATTGAGCTCAGAGGTTGAACTCAAGCCATTGATAGGAACGTTGACCCGCGTGTTAACCAGGCCTGAGAGTGTTTATGAGTTGATCAGTGGTATACCGTCCACACGAGTCAATGAGTTATTGAGCTCAGAGGTTGAACTCAAGCCATTGATAGGAACGTTGACCCGCGTGTTAACCAGGCTTGAGAGTGTTTGTGAGTTGATCAGTGGTATACCGTCCACACGAGTCAATGAGTTATTGAGCTCAGAGTTTGAACTCAAGCCATTGATAGGAACGTTGACCCGCGTGTTAACCAGGCTTGAGAGTGTTTGTGAGTTGATCAGTGGTATACCGTACACACGAGTCAATGAGTTATTGAGCTCAGAGGTTGAACTCAAGCCATTGATAGGAACGTTGACCCGCGTGTTAACCAGGCTTGAGAGTGTTTGTAAGTTGATCAGTGGTATACCGTCCACACGAGTCAATGAGTTATTGAGCTCAGAGGTTGAACTCAAGCCATTGATAGGAACGTTGACCCGCGTGTTAACCAGGCTTGAGAGTGTTTGAGAGTTGATCAGTGGTATACCGTCCACACGAGTCAATGAGTTATTGAGCTCAGAGGTTGGTCTCAATCCATTGATAGGAACGTTGACCCGCGTGTTAACCAGGCTTGAGAGTGTTTGTGAGTTGATCAGTGGTATACCGTCCACACGAGTCAATGAGTTATTGGGCTCAGAGGTTGAACTCAAGCTATTGATAGGAAAGTTGACCCGCGTGTTAACCAGGCTTGAGAGTGTTTGTAAGTTGATCAGTGGTATACCGTCCACACGAGTCAATCAGTTATTGAGCTCAGAGGTTGAACTCAAGTCACTGATGGGAACGTTGACCCGCGTGTTAACCAGGCCTGAGAGTGTTTGTGAGCTGATCATTGGTTTACCGTCCACACGAGTCAATGAGTTATTGAGCTCAGAGGTTGAACTCAAGCCATTGATAGGAAAGTTGACCCGCGTGTTAACCAGGCCTGAGAGTGTTTGTGAGCTGATCAGTGGTATACCGTCCACACGAGTCAATCAGTTATTGAGCTCAGAGGTTGAACTCAAGTCACTGATGGGAACGTTGACCCGCGTGTTAACCAGGCCTGAGAGTGTTTGTGAGCTGATCAGTGGTTTACCGTCCACACGAGTCAATGAGTTATTGAGCTCAGAGGTTGAACTCAAGTCAATGATGGGAACGTTGACCCGCGTGTTAACCAGGCCTGAGAGTGTTTGTGAGCTGATCAGTGGTTTACCGTCCACACGAGTCAATGAGTTATTGAGCTCAGAGGTTGAACTCAAGTCACTGATGGGAACGTTGACCCGCATGTTAACCAGGCTTGAGAGTGTTTGTGAGTTGATCAGTGGTATACCGTCCACACGAGTCAATGAGTTATTGAGCTCAGAGGTTGAACTCAAGCCATTGATAGGAACGTTGACCCGCGTGTTAACCAGGCTTGAGAGTGTTTGTGAGTTGATCAGTGGTATACCGTCCACACGAGTCAATGAGTTATTGAGCTCAGAGGTTGACTGCCATTGATAGGAACGTTGACCCGCGTGTTAACCAGGCCTGAGAGTGTTTGTGAGTTGATCAGTGGTATACCGTCCACACGAGTCAATGAGTTATTGAGCTCAGAGGTTGAACTCCAGCCATTGATAGGAACGTTGACCCGCGTGTTACCCAGGCTTGAGAGTGTTTGTGAGTTGATCAGTGGTATACCGTCCACACGAGTCAATGAGTTATTGAGCTCAGAGGTTGAACTCAAGCCATTGATAGGAACGTTGACCCGCGTGTTAACCAGGTTAGAGAGTGTTTGTGAGTTGATCAGTGGTATACCGTCCACACGAGTCAATGAGTTATTGAGCTCATAGGTTGACTGCCATTGATAGGAACGTTGACCCGCGTGTTAACCAGGCTTGAGAGTGTTTGTGAGTTGATCAGTGGTATACCGTCCACACGAGTCAATGAGTTATTGAGCTCAGAGGTGGAACTCAAGCCATTGATAGGAACGTTGACCCGCGTGTTAACCAGGCTTGAGAGTGTTTGTGAGTTGATCAGTGGTATACCGTCCACACGAGTCAATGACGTATTGTGCTCAGAGGTTGAACTCAAGCCATTGATAGGAACGTTGACCCGCGTGTTAACCAGGCTTGAGAGTGTTTGTGAGTTGATCAGTGGTATACCGTCCACACGAGTCAATGAGTTATTGAGCTCAGAGGTTGAACTCAAGCCATTGATAGGAACGTTGACCCGCGTGTTAACCAGGCTTGAGAGTGTTTGTGAGTTGATCAGTGGTATACCGTCCACACGAGTCAATGAGTTATTGAGCTCAGAGGTTGAACTCAAGCCATTGATAGGAACGTTGACCCGCGTGTTAACCAGGCTTGAGAGTGTTTGTAAGTTGATCAGTGGTATACCGTCCACACGAGTCAATGAGTTATTGAGCTCAGAGGTTGAACTCAAGCCATTGATAGGAAAGTTGACCCGCGTGTTAACCAGGCTTGAGAGTGTTTGTGAGTTGATCAGTGGTATACCGTCCACACGAGTCAATGAGTTATTGAGCTCAGAGGTTGAACTCAAGCCATTGATAGGAAAGTTGACCCGCGTGTTAACCAGGCCTGAGATTGTTTGTGAGCTGATCAGTGGTATACCGTCCACACGAGTCAATGAGTTATTGAGCTCAGAGGTTGAACTCAAGCCATTGATAGGAACGTTGACCCGCGTGTTAACCAGGCTTGAGATTGTTTGTGAGTTGATCAGTGGTATACCGTCCACACGAGTCAATGAGTTATTGAGCTCAGAGGTTGAACTCAAGCCATTGATAGGAACGTTGACCCGCGTGTTAACCAGGCTTGAGAGTGTTTGTGAGTTGATCAGTGGTATACCGTCCACACGAGTCAATGAGTTATTGAGCTCAGAGGTTGAACTCAAGCCATTGATAGGAACGTTGACCCGCGTGTTAACCAGGCTTGAGAGTGTTTGTGAGTTGATCAGTGGTATACCGTCCACACGAGTCAATGAGTCATTGAGCTCAGAGGTTGAACTCAAGCCATTGATAGGAACGTTGACCCGCGTGTTAACCAGGCTTGAGAGTGTTTGTGAGTTGATCAGTGGTATACCGTCCACACGAGTCAATGAGTTATTGGGCTCAGAGGTTGAACTCAAGCTATTGATAGGAAAGTTGACCCGCGTGTTAACCAGGCTTGAGAGTGTTTGTGAGCTGATCAGTGGTATACCGTCCACACGAGTCAATGAGTTATTGAGCTCAGAGGTTGAACTCAAGCCATTGATAGGAAAGTTGACCCGCGTGTTAACCAGGCCTGAGAGTGTTTGTGAGCTGATCAGTGGTTTACCGTCCACACGAGTCAATGAGTTATTGAGCTCAGAGGTTGAACTCAAGCCATTGATAGGAAAGTTGACCCGCGTGTTAACCAGGCCTGAGAGTGTTTGTGAGCTGATCAGTGGTATACCGTCCACACGAGTCAATGAGTTATTGGGCTCAGAGGTTGAACTCAAGCTATTGATAGGAAAGTTGACCCGCGTGTTAACCAGGCTTGAGAGTGTTTGTGAGCTGATCAGTGGTATACCGTCCACACGAGTCAATGAGTTATTGAGCTCAGAGGTTGAACTCAAGCCATTGATAGGAAAGTTGACCCGCGTGTTAACCAGGCCTGAGAGTGTTTGTGAGCTGATCAGTGGTATACCGTCCACACGAGTCAATGAGTTATTGAGCTCAGAGGTTGAACTCAAGCCATTGATAGGAACGTTGACCCGCGTGTTAACCAGGCTTGAGAGTGTTTGTGAGTTGATCAGTGGTTTAGCGTCCACACGAGTCAATGAGTTATTGAGCTCAGAGGTTGAACTCAAGCCATTGATAGGAACGTTGACCCGCGTGTTAACCAGGCTTGAGAGTGTTTGTGAGTTGATCAGTGGTATACCGTCCACACGAGTCAATGAGTTATTGAGCTCAGAGGTTGACTGCCATTGATAGGAACGTTGACCCGCGTGTTAACCAGGCTTGAGAGTGTTTGTGAGCTGATCAGTGGTATACCGTCCACACGAGTCAATGAGTTATTGAGCTCAGAGGTTGAACTCAAGCCATTGATAGGAACGTTGACCCGCGTGTTAACCAGGCTTGAGAGTGTTTGTGAGTTGATCAGTGGTATACCGTCCACACGAGTCAATGAGTTATTGAGCTCAGAGGTTGACTGCCATTGATAGGAACGTTGACCCGCGTGTTAACCAGGCTTGAGAGTGTTTGTGAGTTGATCAGTGGTATACCGTCCACACGAGTCAATGAGTTATTGAGCTCAGAGGTTGAACTCAAGCCATTGATAGGAACGTTGACCCGCGTGTTAACCAGGCTTGAGAGTGTTTGTGAGTTGATCAGTGGTTTACCGTCCACACGAGTCAATGAGTTATTGAGCTCAGAGGTTGAACTCAAGCCATTGATAGGAACGTTGACCCGCATGTTAACCAGGCTTGAGAGTGTTTGTGAGTTGATCAGTGGTATACCGTCCACACGAGTCAATGAGTTATTGAGCTCAGAGGTTGACTGCCATTGATAGGAACGTTGACCCGCGTGTTAACCAGGCTTGAGAGTGTTTGTGAGCTGATCAGTGGTATACCGTCCACACGAGTCAATGAGTTATTGAGCTCAGAGGTTGAACTCAAGCCATTGATAGGAACGTTGACCCGCGTGTTAACCAGGCTTGAGAGTGTTTGTGAGTTGATCAGTGGTATACCGTCCACACGAGTCAATGAGTTATTGAGCTCAGAGGTTGACTGCCATTGATAGGAACGTTGACCCGCGTGTTAACCAGGCTTGAGAGTGTTTGTGAGTTGATCAGTGGTATACCGTCCACACGAGTCAATGAGTTATTGAGCTCAGAGGTTGACTGCCATTGATAGGAACGTTGACCCGCGTGTTAACCAGGCTTGAGAGTGTTTGTGAGTTGATCAGTGGTATACCGTCCACACGAGTCAATGAGTTATTGAGCTCAGAGGTTGAACTCAAGCCATTGATAGGAACGTTGACCCGCGTGTTAACCAGGCTTGAGAGTGTTTGTGAGTTGATCAGTGGTATACCGTCCACACGAGTCAATGAGTTATTGAGCTCAGAGGTTGAACTCAAGCCATTGATAGGAACGTTGACCCGCGTGTTAACCAGGCTTGAGAGTGTTTGTGAGTTGATCAGTGGTATACCGTCCACACGAGTCAATGAGTTATTGAGCTCAGAGGTTGAACTCAAGCCATTGATAGGAACGTTGACCCGCGTGTTAACCAGGCTTGAGAGTGTTTGTGAGTTGATCAGTGGTATACCGTCCACACGAGTCAATGAGTTATTGAGCTCAGAGGTTGAACTCAAGCCATTGATAGGAACGTTGACCCGCGTGTTAACCAGGCTTGAGAGTGTTTGTGAGTTGATCAGTGGTATACCGTCCACACGAGTCAATGAGTTATTGAGCTCAGAGGTTGACTGCCATTGATAGGAACGTTGACCCGCGTGTTAACCAGGCTTGAGAGTGTTTGTGAGTTGATCAGTGGTATACCGTCCACACGAGTCAATGAGTTATTGAGCTCAGAGGTTGACTGCCATTGATAGGAACGTTGACCCGCGTGTTAACCAGGCTTGAGAGTGTTTGTGAGTTGATCAGTGGTATACCGTCCACACGAGTCAATGAGTTATTGAGCTCAGAGGTTGAACTCAAGCCATTGATAGGAACGTTGACCCGCGTGTTAACCAGGCTTGAGAGTGTTTGTGAGTTGATCAGTGGTATACCGTCCACACGAGTCAATGAGTTATTGAGCTCAGAGGTTGAACTCAAGCCATTGATAGGAACGTTGACCCGCGTGTTAACCAGGCTAGAGAGTGTTTGTGAGTTGATCAGTGGTATACCGTCCACACGAGTCAGTGAGTTATTGAGCTCAGAGGTTGAACTCAAGTCACTGATGGGAACGTTGACCCGCGTGTTAACCAGGCCTGAGAGTGTTTGTAAGTTGATCAGTGGTATACCGTCCACACGAGTCAATGAGTTATTGAGCTCAGAGGTTGAACTCAAGCCATTGATAGGAACGTTGACCCGCGTGTTAACCAGGCTTGAGAGTGTTTGTAAGTTGATCAGTGGTATACCGTCCACACGAGTCAATGAGTCATTGAGCTCAGAGGTTGAACTCAAGCCATTGATAGGAACGTTGAACCGCGTGTTAACCAGGCCTGAGAGTGTTTGTAAGTTGATCAGTGGTATACCGTCCACACGAGTCAATGAGTTATTAGGCTCAGAGGTTGAACTCAAGTCACTGATGGGAACGTTGACCCGCGTGTTAACCAGGCCTGAGAGTGTTTGTGAGTTGATCAGTGGTATACCGTCCACACGAGTCAATGAGTTATTGAGCTCAGAGGTTGAACTCAAGCCATTGATAGGAACGTTGACCCGCGTGTTAACCAGGCTTGAGAGTGTTTGTGAGTTGATCAGTGGTATACCGTCCACACGAGTCAATGAGTTATTGAGCTCAGAGGTTGAACTCGAGCCATTGATAGGAACGTTGACCCGCGTGTTAACCAGGCTTGAGAGTGTTTGTAAGTTGATCAGTGGTATACCGTCCACACGAGTCAATGAGTTATTAGGCTCAGAGGTTGAACTCAAGTCACTGATGGGAACGTTGACCCGCGTGTTAACCAGGCCTGAGAGTGTTTGTGAGTTGATCAGTGGTATACCGTCCACACGAGTCAATGAGTTATTGAGCTCATAGGTTGAACTCAAGCCATTGATAGGAACGTTGACCCGCGTGTTAACCAGGCTTGAGAGTGTTTGTGAGCTGATCAGTGGTATACCGTCCACACGAGTCAATGAGTTATTAAGCTCAGAGGTTGAACTCAAGCCATTGATAGGAACGTTGACCCGCGTGTTAACCAGGCTTGAGAGTGTTTGTGAGTTGATCAGTGGTATACCGTCCACACGATTCAATGAGTTATTGAGCTCAGAGGTTGACTGCCATTGATAGGAACGTTGACCCGCGTGTTGACCAGGCCTGAGAGTGTTTGTGAGTTGATCAGTGGTATACCGTCCACACGAGTCAATGAGTTATTGAGCTCAGAGGTTGAACTAAAGCCATTGATAGGAACGTTGACCCGCGTGTTAACCAGGCCTGAGAGTGTTTGTGAGTTGATCAGTGGTATACCGTCCACACGAGTCAATGAGTCATTGAGCTCAGAGGTTGAACTCAAGCCATTGATAGGAACGTTGACCCGCGTGTTAACCAGGCTTGAGAGTGTTTGTGAGTTGATCAGTGGTATACCGTCCACACGAGTCAATGAGTTATTGGGCTCAGAGGTTGAACTCAAGCTATTGATAGGAAAGTTGACCCGCGTGTTAACCAGGCTTGAGAGTGTTTGTGAGCTGATCAGTGGTATACCGTCCACACGAGTCAATGAGTTATTGAGCTCAGAGGTTGAACTCAAGCCATTGATAGGAAAGTTGACCCGCGTGTTAACCAGGCCTGAGAGTGTTTGTGAGCTGATCAGTGGTTTACCGTCCACACGAGTCAATGAGTTATTGAGCTCAGAGGTTGAACTCAAGCCATTGATAGGAAAGTTGACCCGCGTGTTAACCAGGCCTGAGAGTGTTTGTGAGCTGATCAGTGGTATACCGTCCACACGAGTCAATGAGTTATTGGGCTCAGAGGTTGAACTCAAGCTATTGATAGGAAAGTTGACCCGCGTGTTAACCAGGCTTGAGAGTGTTTGTGAGCTGATCAGTGGTATACCGTCCACACGAGTCAATGAGTTATTGAGCTCAGAGGTTGAACTCAAGCCATTGATAGGAAAGTTGACCCGCGTGTTAACCAGGCCTGAGAGTGTTTGTGAGCTGATCAGTGGTATACCGTCCACACGAGTCAATGAGTTATTGAGCTCAGAGGTTGAACTCAAGCCATTGATAGGAACGTTGACCCGCGTGTTAACCAGGCTTGAGAGTGTTTGTGAGTTGATCAGTGGTTTAGCGTCCACACGAGTCAATGAGTTATTGAGCTCAGAGGTTGAACTCAAGCCATTGATAGGAACGTTGACCCGCGTGTTAACCAGGCTTGAGAGTGTTTGTGAGTTGATCAGTGGTATACCGTCCACACGAGTCAATGAGTTATTGAGCTCAGAGGTTGACTGCCATTGATAGGAACGTTGACCCGCGTGTTAACCAGGCTTGAGAGTGTTTGTGAGCTGATCAGTGGTATACCGTCCACACGAGTCAATGAGTTATTGAGCTCAGAGGTTGAACTCAAGCCATTGATAGGAACGTTGACCCGCGTGTTAACCAGGCTTGAGAGTGTTTGTGAGTTGATCAGTGGTATACCGTCCACACGAGTCAATGAGTTATTGAGCTCAGAGGTTGACTGCCATTGATAGGAACGTTGACCCGCGTGTTAACCAGGCTTGAGAGTGTTTGTGAGTTGATCAGTGGTATACCGTCCACACGAGTCAATGAGTTATTGAGCTCAGAGGTTGAACTCAAGCCATTGATAGGAACGTTGACCTGCGTGTTAACCAGGCTTGAGAGTGTTTGTGAGTTGATCAGTGGTTTACCGTCCACACGAGTCAATGAGTTATTGAGCTCAGAGGTTGAACTCAAGCCATTGATAGGAACGTTGACCCGCATGTTAACCAGGCTTGAGAGTGTTTGTGAGTTGATCAGTGGTATACCGTCCACACGAGTCAATGAGTTATTGAGCTCAGAGGTTGACTGCCATTGATAGGAACGTTGACCCGCGTGTTAACCAGGCTTGAGAGTGTTTGTGAGCTGATCAGTGGTATACCGTCCACACGAGTCAATGAGTTATTGAGCTCAGAGGTTGAACTCAAGCCATTGATAGGAACGTTGACCCGCGTGTTAACCAGGCTTGAGAGTGTTTGTGAGTTGATCAGTGGTATACCGTCCACACGAGTCAATGAGTTATTGAGCTCAGAGGTTGACTGCCATTGATAGGAACGTTGACCCGCGTGTTAACCAGGCTTGAGAGTGTTTGTGAGTTGATCAGTGGTATACCGTCCACACGAGTCAATGAGTTATTGAGCTCAGAGGTTGACTGCCATTGATAGGAACGTTGACCCGCGTGTTAACCAGGCTTGAGAGTGTTTGTGAGTTGATCAGTGGTATACCGTCCACACGAGTCAATGAGTTATTGAGCTCAGAGGTTGAACTCAAGCCATTGATAGGAACGTTGACCCGCGTGTTAACCAGGCTTGAGAGTGTTTGTGAGTTGATCAGTGGTATACCGTCCACACGAGTCAATGAGTTATTGAGCTCAGAGGTTGAACTCAAGCCATTGATAGGAACGTTGACCCGCGTGTTAACCAGGCTTGAGAGTGTTTGTGAGTTGATCAGTGGTATACCGTCCACACGAGTCAATGAGTTATTGAGCTCAGAGGTTGAACTCAAGCCATTGATAGGAACGTTGACCCGCGTGTTAACCAGGCTTGAGAGTGTTTGTGAGTTGATCAGTGGTATACCGTCCACACGAGTCAATGAGTTATTGAGCTCAGAGGTTGAACTCAAGCCATTGATAGGAACGTTGACCCGCGTGTTAACCAGGCTTGAGAGTGTTTGTGAGTTGATCAGTGGTATACCGTCCACACGAGTCAATGAGTTATTGAGCTCAGAGGTTGACTGCCATTGATAGGAACGTTGACCCGCGTGTTAACCAGGCTTGAGAGTGTTTGTGAGTTGATCAGTGGTATACCGTCCACACGAGTCAATGAGTTATTGAGCTCAGAGGTTGACTGCCATTGATAGGAACGTTGACCCGCGTGTTAACCAGGCTTGAGAGTGTTTGTGAGTTGATCAGTGGTATACCGTCCACACGAGTCAATGAGTTATTGAGCTCAGAGGTTGAACTCAAGCCATTGATAGGAACGTTGACCCGCGTGTTAACCAGGCTTGAGAGTGTTTGTGAGTTGATCAGTGGTATACCGTCCACACGAGTCAATGAGTTATTGAGCTCAGAGGTTGAACTCAAGCCATTGATAGGAACGTTGACCCGCGTGTTAACCAGGCTAGAGAGTGTTTGTGAGTTGATCAGTGGTATACCGTCCACACGAGTCAGTGAGTTATTGAGCTCAGAGGTTGAACTCAAGTCACTGATGGGAACGTTGACCCGCGTGTTAACCAGGCCTGAGAGTGTTTGTAAGTTGATCAGTGGTATACCGTCCACACGAGTCAATGAGTTATTGAGCTCAGAGGTTGAACTCAAGCCATTGATAGGAACGTTGACCCGCGTGTTAACCAGGCTTGAGAGTGTTTGTAAGTTGATCAGTGGTATACCGTCCACACGAGTCAATGAGTTATTGAGCTCAGAGGTTGAACTCAAGCCATTGATAGGAACGTTGAACCGCGTGTTAACCAGGCCTGAGAGTGTTTGTAAGTTGATCAGTGGTATACCGTCCACACGAGTCAATGAGTTATTAGGCTCAGAGGTTGAACTCAAGTCACTGATGGGAACGTTGACCCGCGTGTTAACCAGGCCTGAGAGTGTTTGTGAGTTGATCAGTGGTATACCGTCCACACGAGTCAATGAGTTATTGAGCTCAGAGGTTGAACTCAAGCCATTGATAGGAACGTTGACCCGCGTGTTAACCAGGCTTGAGAGTGTTTGTAAGTTGATCAGTGGTATACCGTCCACACGAGTCAATGAGTTATTGAGCTCAGAGGTTGAACTCGAGCCATTGATAGGAACGTTGACCCGCGTGTTAACCAGGCTTGAGAGTGTTTGTAAGTTGATCAGTGGTATACCGTCCACACGAGTCAATGAGTTATTAGGCTCAGAGGTTGAACTCAAGTCACTGATGGGAACGTTGACCCGCGTGTTAACCAGGCCTGAGAGTGTTTGTGAGTTGATCAGTGGTATACCGTCCACACGAGTCAATGAGTTATTGAGCTCAGAGGTTGAACTCAAGCCATTGATAGGAACGTTGACCCGCGTGTTAACCAGGCTTGAGAGTGTTTGTGAGCTGATCAGTGGTATACCGTCCACACGAGTCAATGAGTTATTAAGCTCAGAGGTTGAACTCAAGCCATTGATAGGAACGTTGACCCGCGTGTTAACCAGGCTTGAGAGTGTTTGTGAGTTGATCAGTGGTATACCGTCCACACGATTCAATGAGTTATTGAGCTCAGAGGTTGACTGCCATTGATAGGAACGTTGACCCGCGTGTTGACCAGGCCTGAGAGTGTTTGTGAGTTGATCAGTGGTATACCGTCCACACGAGTCAATGAGTTATTGAGCTCAGAGGTTGAACTAAAGCCATTGATAGGAACGTTGACCCGCGTGTTAACCAGGCCTGAGAGTGTTTGTGAGTTGATCAGTGGTATACCGTCCACACGAGTCAATGAGTTATTGAGCTCAGAGGTTGAACTCAAGCCATTGATAGGAACGTTGACCCGCGTGTTAACCAGGCTTGAGAGTGTTTGTGAGTTGATCAGTGGTATACCGTCCACACGAGTCAATGAGTTATTGAGCTCAGAGGTTGAACTCAAGCCATTGATAGGAACGTTGACCCGCGTGTTAACCAGGCTTGAGAGTGTTTGTGAGTTGATCAGTGGTTTACCGTCCACACGAGTCAATGAGTTATTGAGCTCAGAGGTTGAACTCAAGCCATTGATGGGAACGTTGACCCGCATGTTAACCAGGCTTAAGAGTGTTTGTGTGTTGATCAGTGGTATACCGTCCACACGAGTCAATGAGTTATTAGGCTCAGAGGTTGAACTCAAGTCACTGATGGGAACGTTGACCCGCGTGTTAACCAGGCATGAGAGTGTTTGTGAGTTGATCAGTGGTATACCGTCCACACGAGTCAATGAGTTATTGAGCTCAGAGGTTGGTCTCAATCCATTGATAGGAACGTTGACCCGCATGTTAACCAGGCTAGAGAGTGTTTGTGAGTTGATCAGTGGTATACCGTCCACACGAGTCAATGAGTTATTAGGCTCAGAGGTTGAACTCAAGTCACTGATGGGAACGTTGACCCGCATGTTAACCAGGCTTGAGAGTGTTTGTGAGTTGATCAGTGGTATACCGTCCACACGAGTCAATGAGTTATTGAGCTCAGAGGTTGGTCTCAATCCATTGATAGGAACGTTGACCCGCATGTTAACCAGGCTAGAGAGTGTTTGTGAGTTGATCAGTGGTATACCGTCCACACGAGTCAATGAGTTATTGAGCTCAGAGGTTGAACTCAAGCCATTGATAGGAACGTTGACCCGCGTGTTAACCAGGCTAGAGAGTGTTTGTGAGTTGATCAGTGGTATACCGTCCACACGAGTCAATGAGTTATTAGGCTCAGAGGTTGAACTCAAGTCACTGATGGGAACGTTGACCCGCGTGTTAACCAGGCCTGAGAGTGTTTGTGAGCTGATCACTGGTATACCGTCCACACGAGTCAATGAGTTATTGAGCTCAGAGGTTGACTGCCATTGATAGGAACGTTGACCCGCGTGTTAACCAGGCTTGAGAGTGTTTGTGAGTTGATCAGTGGTATACCGTCCACACGAGTCAATGAGTTATTGAGCTCAGAGGTTGAACTCAAGCCATTGATAGGAACGTTGACCCGCGTGTTAACCAGGCTTGAGAGTGTTTGTGAGTTGATCAGTGGTATACCGTCCACACGAGTCAATGAGTTATTGAGCTCAGAGGTTGAACTCAAGCCATTGATAGGAACGTTGACCCGCGTGTTAACCAGGCTTGAGAGTGTTTGTGAGTTGATCAGTGGTATACCGTCCACACGAGTCAATGAGTTATTGAGCTCAGAGGTTGAACTCAAGCCATTGATAGGAACGTTGACCCGCGTGTTAACCAGGCTTGAGAGTGTTTGTGAGTTGATCAGTGGTATACCGTCCACACGAGTCAATGAGTTATTGAGCTCAGAGGTTGAACTCAAGCCATTGATAGGAACGTTGACCCGCGTGTTAACCAGGCTTGAGAGTGTTTGTGAGTTGATCAGTGGTATACCGTCCACACGAGTCAATGAGTTATTGAGCTCAGAGGTTGAACTCAAGCCATTGATAGGAACGTTGACCCGCGTGTTAACCAGGCTTGAGAGTGTTTGTGAGTTGATCAGTGGTATACCGTCCACACGAGTCAATCAGTTATTGAGCTCAGAGGTTGAACTCAAGCCATTGATAGGAACGTTGACCCGCATGTTAACCATGCTTGAGAGTGTTTGTGAGTTGATCAGTGGTATACCGTCCACACGAGTCAATGAGTTATTGAGCTCAGAGGTTGAACTCAAGCCATTGATAGGAACGTTGACCCGCGTGTTAACCAGGCTTGAGAGTGTTTGTGAGTTGATCAGTGGTATACCGTCCACACGAGTCAATGAGTTATTAGGCTCAGAGGTTGAACTCAAGTCACTGATGGGAACGTTGACCCGCGTGTTAACCAGGCCTGAGAGTGTTTGTGAGCTGATCAGTGGTATACCGTCCACACGAGTCAATGAGTTATTGAGCTCAGAGGTTGACTGCCATTGATAGGAACGTTGACCCGCATGTTAACCAGGCTTGAGAGTGTTTGTGAGTTGATCAGTGGTATACCGTCCACACGAGTCAATGAGTTATTGATCTCAGAGGTTGAACTCAAGCCATTGATAGGAACGTTGACCCGCGTGTTAACCAGGCTTGAGAGTGTTTGTGAGTTGATCAGTGGTATACCGTCCACACGAGTCAATGAGTTATTGAGCTCAGAGGTTGAACTAAAGCCATTGATAAGAACGTTGACCCGCGTGTTAACCAGGCTTGAGAGTGTTTGTGAGTTGATCAGTGGTATACCGTCCACACGAGTCAATGAGTTATTGATCTCAGAGGTTGAACTCAAGCCATTGATAGGAACGTTGACCCGCGTGTTAACCAGGCTTGAGAGTGTTTGTGAGTTGATCAGTGGTATACCGTCCACACGAGTCAATGAGTTATCGAGCTCAGAGGTTGAACTCCAGCCATTGATGGGAACGTTGACCCGCGTGTTAACCAGGCTTGAGAGTGTTTGTGAGTTGATCAGTGGTATACCGTCCACACGAGTCAATGAGTTATTGAGCTCAGAGGTTGAATTCAAGCCATTGATAGGAACGTTGACCCGCGTGTTAACCAGGCTTGAGAGTGTTTGTGAGTTGATCAGTGGTATACCGTCCACACGAGTCAATGAGTTATTGAGCTCAGAGGTTGAACTCAAGCCATTGATAGGAACGTTGACCCGCGTGTTAACCAGGCTTGAGAGTGTTTGTGAGTTGATCAGTGGTATACCGTCCACACGAGTCAATGAGTTATTGAGCTCAGAGGTTGAACTCAAGCCATTGATAGGAACGTTGACCCGCGTGTTAACCAGGCTTGAGAGTGTTTGTGAGTTGATCAGTGGTATACCGTCCACACGAGTCAATGAGTTATTGAGCTCAGAGGTTGAACTCAAGCCATTGATAGGAACGTTGACCCGCGTGTTAACCAGGCTTGAGAGTGTTTGTGAGTTGATCAGTGGTATACCGTCCACACGAGTCAATGAGTTATTGAGCTCAGAGGTTGAACTCAAGCCATTGATAGGAACGTTGACCCGCGTGTGAACCAGGCTTGAGAGTGTTTGTGAGTTGATCAGTGGTATACCGTCCACACGAGTCAATGAGTTATTGAGCTCAGAGGTTGAACTCAAGCCATTGATAGGAACGTTGACCCGCGTGTTAACCATGCTTGAGAGTGTTTGTGAGTTGATCAGTGGTATACCGTCCACACGAGTCAATGAGTTATTGAGCTCAGAGGTTGACTGCCATTGATAGGAACGTTGACCCGCGTGTTAACCAGGCTTGAGAGTGTTTGTGAGTTGATCAGTGGTATACCGTCCACACGAGTCAATGAGTTATTGAGCTCAGAGGTTGAACTCAAGCCATTGATAGGAACGTTGACCCGCGTGTTAACCAGGCTTGAGAGTGTTTGTGAGTTGATCAGTGGTATACCGTCCACACGAGTCAATGAGTTATTGATCTCAGAGGTTGAACTCAAGCCATTGATAGGAACGTTGACCCGCGTGTTAACCAGGCTTAAGAGTGTTTGTGAGTTGATCAGTGGTATACCGTCCACACGAGTCAATGAGTTATTGAGCTCAGAGGTTGAACTCAAGCCATTGATAGGAACGTTGACCCGCGTGTTAACCAGGCTTGAGAGTGTTTGTGAGTTGATCAGTGGTATACCGTCCACACGAGTCAATGAGTTATTGAGCTCAGAGGTTGAACTCAAGCCATTGATAGGAACGTTGACCCGCGTGTTAACCAGGCTTGAGAGTGTTTGTGAGTTGATCAGTGGTATACCGTCCACACGAGTCAATGAGTTATTGAGCTCAGAGGTTGAACTCAAGCCATTGATAGGAACGTTGACCCGCGTGTTAACCAGGCTTGAGAGTGTTTGTGAGTTGATCAGTGGTATACCGTCCACACGAGTCAATGAGTTATTGAGCTCAGAGGTTGAACTCAAGCCATTGATAGGAACGTTGACCCGCGTGTTAACCAGGCTTGAGAGTGTTTGTAAGTTGATCAGTGGTATACCGTCCACACGAGTCAATGAGTTATTGAGCTCAGAGGTTGAACTCAAGCCATTGATAGGAAAGTTGACCCGCGTGTTAACCAGGCTTGAGAGTGTTTGTGAGTTGATCAGTGGTATACCGTCCACACGAGTCAATGAGTTATTGAGCTCAGAGGTTGAACTCAAGCCATTGATAGGAAAGTTGACCCGCGTGTTAACCAGGCCTGAGATTGTTTGTGAGCTGATCAGTGGTATACCGTCCACACGAGTCAATGAGTTATTGAGCTCAGAGGTTGAACTCAAGCCATTGATAGGAACGTTGACCCGCGTGTTAACCAGGCTTGAGATTGTTTGTGAGTTGATCAGTGGTATACCGTCCACACGAGTCAATGAGTTATTGAGCTCAGAGGTTGAACTCAAGCCATTGATAGGAACGTTGACCCGCGTGTTAACCAGGCTTGAGAGTGTTTGTGAGTTGATCAGTGGTATACCGTCCACACGAGTCAATGAGTTATTGAGCTCAGAGGTTGAACTCAAGCCATTGATAGGAACGTTGACCCGCGTGTTAACCAGGCTTGAGAGTGTTTGTGAGTTGATCAGTGGTATACCGTCCACACGAGTCAATGAGTCATTGAGCTCAGAGGTTGAACTCAAGCCATTGATAGGAACGTTGACCCGCGTGTTAACCAGGCTTGAGAGTGTTTGTGAGTTGATCAGTGGTATACCGTCCACACGAGTCAATGAGTTATTGGGCTAAGAGGTTGAACTCAAGCTATTGATAGGAAAGTTGACCCGCGTGTTAACCAGGCTTGAGAGTGTTTGTGAGCTGATCAGTGGTATACCGTCCACACGAGTCAATGAGTTATTGAGCTCAGAGGTTGAACTCAAGCCATTGATAGGTAAGTTGACCCGCGTGTTAACCAGGCCTGAGAGTGTTTGTGAGCTGATCAGTGGTTTACCGTCCACACGAGTCAATGAGTTATTGAGCTCAGAGGTTGAACTCAAGCCATTGATAGGAAAGTTGACCCGCGTGTTAACCAGGCCTGAGAGTGTTTGTGAGCTGATCAGTGGTATACCGTCCACACGAGTCAATGAGTTATTGGGCTCAGAGGTTGAACTCAAGCTATTGATAGGAAAGTTGACCCGCGTGTTAACCAGGCTTGAGAGTGTTTGTGAGCTGATCAGTGGTATACCGTCCACACGAGTCAATGAGTTATTGAGCTCAGAGGTTGAACTCAAGCCATTGATAGGAAAGTTGACCCGCGTGTTAACCAGGCCTGAGAGTGTTTGTGAGCTGATCAGTGGTATACCGTCCACACGAGTCAATGAGTTATTGAGCTCAGAGGTTGAACTCAAGCCATTGATAGGAACGTTGACCCGCGTGTTAACCAGGCTTGAGAGTGTTTGTGAGTTGATCAGTGGTTTAGCGTCCACACGAGTCAATGAGTTATTGAGCTCAGAGGTTGAACTCAAGCCATTGATAGGAACGTTGACCCGCGTGTTAACCAGGCTTGAGAGTGTTTGTGAGTTGATCAGTGGTATACCGTCCACACGAGTCAATGAGTTATTGAGCTCAGAGGTTGACTGCCATTGATAGGAACGTTGACCCGCGTGTTAACCAGGCTTGAGAGTGTTTGTGAGCTGATCAGTGGTATACCGTCCACACGAGTCAATGAGTTATTGAGCTCAGAGGTTGAACTCAAGCCATTGATAGGAACGTTGACCCGCGTGTTAACCAGGCTTGAGAGTGTTTGTGAGTTGATCAGTGGTATACCGTCCACACGAGTCAATGAGTTATTGAGCTCAGAGGTTGACTGCCATTGATAGGAACGTTGACCCGCGTGTTAACCAGGCTTGAGAGTGTTTGTGAGTTGATCAGTGGTATACCGTCCACACGAGTCAATGAGTTATTGAGCTCAGAGGTTGAACTCAAGCCATTGATAGGAACGTTGACCCGCGTGTTAACCAGGCTTGAGAGTGTTTGTGAGTTGATCAGTGGTTTACCGTCCACACGAGTCAATGAGTTATTGAGCTCAGAGGTTGAACTCAAGCCATTGATAGGAACGTTGACCCGCATGTTAACCAGGCTTGAGAGTGTTTGTGAGTTGATCAGTGGTATACCGTCCACACGAGTCAATGAGTTATTGAGCTCAGAGGTTGACTGCCATTGATAGGAACGTTGACCCGCGTGTTAACCAGGCTTGAGAGTGTTTGTGAGCTGATCAGTGGTATACCGTCCACACGAGTCAATGAGTTATTGAGCTCAGAGGTTGAACTCAAGCCATTGATAGGAACGTTGACCCGCGTGTTAACCAGGCTTGAGAGTGTTTGTGAGTTGATCAGTGGTATACCGTCCACACGAGTCAATGAGTTATTGAGCTCAGAGGTTGACTGCCATTGATAGGAACGTTGACCCGCGTGTTAACCAGGCTTGAGAGTGTTTGTGAGTTGATCAGTGGTATACCGTCCACACGAGTCAATGAGTTATTGAGCTCAGAGGTTGACTGCCATTGATAGGAACGTTGACCCGCGTGTTAACCAGGCTTGAGAGTGTTTGTGAGTTGATCAGTGGTATACCGTCCACACGAGTCAATGAGTTATTGAGCTCAGAGGTTGAACTCAAGCCATTGATAGGAACGTTGACCCGCGTGTTAACCAGGCTTGAGAGTGTTTGTGAGTTGATCAGTGGTATACCGTCCACACGAGTCAATGAGTTATTGAGCTCAGAGGTTGAACTCAAGCCATTGATAGGAACGTTGACCCGCGTGTTAACCAGGCTTGAGAGTGTTTGTGAGTTGATCAGTGGTATACCGTCCACACGAGTCAATGAGTTATTGAGCTCAGAGGTTGAACTCAAGCCATTGATAGGAACGTTGACCCGCGTGTTAACCAGGCTTGAGAGTGTTTGTGAGTTGATCAGTGGTATACCGTCCACACGAGTCAATGAGTTATTGAGCTCAGAGGTTGAACTCAAGCCATTGATAGGAACGTTGACCCGCGTGTTAACCAGGCTTGAGAGTGTTTGTGAGTTGATCAGTGGTATACCGTCCACACGAGTCAATGAGTTATTGAGCTCAGAGGTTGACTGCCATTGATAGGAACGTTGACCCGCGTGTTAACCAGGCTTGAGAGTGTTTGTGAGTTGATCAGTGGTATACCGTCCACACGAGTCAATGAGTTATTGAGCTCAGAGGTTGACTGCCATTGATAGGAACGTTGACCCGCGTGTTAACCAGGCTTGAGAGTGTTTGTGAGTTGATCAGTGGTATACCGTCCACACGAGTCAATGAGTTATTGAGCTCAGAGGTTGAACTCAAGCCATTGATAGGAACGTTGACCCGCGTGTTAACCAGGCTTGAGAGTGTTTGTGAGTTGATCAGTGGTATACCGTCCACACGAGTCAATGAGTTATTGAGCTCAGAGGTTGAACTCAAGCCATTGATAGGAACGTTGACCCGCGTGTTAACCAGGCTAGAGAGTGTTTGTGAGTTGATCAGTGGTATACCGTCCACACGAGTCAGTGAGTTATTGAGCTCAGAGGTTGAACTCAAGTCACTGATGGGAACGTTGACCCGCGTGTTAACCAGGCCTGAGAGTGTTTGTAAGTTGATCAGTGGTATACCGTCCACACGAGTCAATGAGTTATTGAGCTCAGAGGTTGAACTCAAGCCATTGATAGGAACGTTGACCCGCGTGTTAACCAGGCTTGAGAGTGTTTGTAAGTTGATCAGTGGTATACCGTCCACACGAGTCAATGAGTTATTGAGCTCAGAGGTTGAACTCAAGCCATTGATAGGAACGTTGAACCGCGTGTTAACCAGGCCTGAGAGTGTTTGTAAGTTGATCAGTGGTATACCGTCCACACGAGTCAATGAGTTATTAGGCTCAGAGGTTGAACTCAAGTCACTGATGGGAACGTTGACCCGCGTGTTAACCAGGCCTGAGAGTGTTTGTGAGTTGATCAGTGGTATACCGTCCACACGAGTCAATGAGTTATTGAGCTCAGAGGTTGAACTCAAGCCATTGATAGGAACGTTGACCCGCGTGTTAACCAGGCTTGAGAGTGTTTGTAAGTTGATCAGTGGTATACCGTCCACACGAGTCAATGAGTTATTGAGCTCAGAGGTTGAACTCGAGCCATTGATAGGAACGTTGACCCGCGTGTTAACCAGGCTTGAGAGTGTTTGTAAGTTGATCAGTGGTATACCGTCCACACGAGTCAATGAGTTATTAGGCTCAGAGGTTGAACTCAAGTCACTGATGGGAACGTTGACCCGCGTGTTAACCAGGCCTGAGAGTGTTTGTGAGTTGATCAGTGGTATACCGTCCACACGAGTCAATGAGTTATTGAGCTCAGAGGTTGAACTCAAGCCATTGATAGGAACGTTGACCCGCGTGTTAACCAGGCTTGAGAGTGTTTGTGAGCTGATCAGTGGTATACCGTCCACACGAGTCAATGAGTTATTAAGCTCAGAGGTTGAACTCAAGCCATTGATAGGAACGTTGACCCGCGTGTTAACCAGGCTTGAGAGTGTTTGTGAGTTGATCAGTGGTATACCGTCCACACGATTCAATGAGTTATTGAGCTCAGAGGTTGACTGCCATTGATAGGAACGTTGACCCGCGTGTTGACCAGGCCTGAGAGTGTTTGTGAGTTGATCAGTGGTATACCGTCCACACGAGTCAATGAGTTATTGAGCTCAGAGGTTGAACTAAAGCCATTGATAGGAACGTTGACCCGCGTGTTAACCAGGCCTGAGAGTGTTTGTGAGTTGATCAGTGGTATACCGTCCACACGAGTCAATGAGTTATTGAGCTCAGAGGTTGAACTCAAGCCATTGATAGGAACGTTGACCCGCGTGTTAACCAGGCTTGAGAGTGTTTGTGAGTTGATCAGTGGTATACCGTCCACACGAGTCAATGAGTTATTGAGCTCAGAGGTTGAACTCAAGCCATTGATAGGAACGTTGACCCGCGTGTTAACCAGGCTTGAGAGTGTTTGTGAGTTGATCAGTGGTTTACCGTCCACACGAGTCAATGAGTTATTGAGCTCAGAGGTTGAACTCAAGCCATTGATGGGAACGTTGACCCGCATGTTAACCAGGCTTAAGAGTGTTTGTGTGTTGATCAGTGGTATACCGTCCACACGAGTCAATGAGTTATTAGGCTCAGAGGTTGAACTCAAGTCACTGATGGGAACGTTGACCCGCGTGTTAACCAGGCATGAGAGTGTTTGTGAGTTGATCAGTGGTATACCGTCC
Organism: Brachyptera risi; assembly: GCA_964007535.1. Lineage (NCBI taxonomy): Eukaryota > Metazoa > Arthropoda > Insecta > Plecoptera > Taeniopterygidae > Brachyptera > Brachyptera risi. The sequence continues at coordinate 11,218,117 of OZ023336.1, read as the reverse complement.
ACACGAGTCAATGAGTTATTGAGCTCAGAGGTTGGTCTCAATCCATTGATAGGAACGTTGACCCGCATGTTAACCAGGCTAGAGAGTGTTTGTGAGTTGATCAGTGGTATACCGTCCACACGAGTCAATGAGTTATTAGGCTCAGAGGTTGAACTCAAGTCACTGATGGGAACGTTGACCCGCATGTTAACCAGGCTTGAGAGTGTTTGTGAGTTGATCAGTGGTATACCGTCCACACGAGTCAATGAGTTATTGAGCTCAGAGGTTGGTCTCAATCCATTGATAGGAACGTTGACCCGCATGTTAACCAGGCTAGAGAGTGTTTGTGAGTTGATCAGTGGTATACCGTCCACACGAGTCAATGAGTTATTGAGCTCAGAGGTTGAACTCAAGCCATTGATAGGAACGTTGACCCGCGTGTTAACCAGGCTAGAGAGTGTTTGTGAGTTGATCAGTGGTATACCGTCCACACGAGTCAATGAGTTATTAGGCTCAGAGGTTGAACTCAAGTCACTGATGGGAACGTTGACCCGCGTGTTAACCAGGCCTGAGAGTGTTTGTGAGCTGATCAGTGGTATACCGTCCACACGAGTCAATGAGTTATTGAGCTCAGAGGTTGACTGCCATTGATAGGAACGTTGACCCGCGTGTTAACCAGGCTTGAGAGTGTTTGTGAGTTGATCAGTGGTATACCGTCCACACGAGTCAATGAGTTATTGAGCTCAGAGGTTGAACTCAAGCCATTGATAGGAACGTTGACCCGCGTGTTAACCAGGCTTGAGAGTGTTTGTGAGTTGATCAGTGGTATACCGTCCACACGAGTCAATGAGTTATTGAGCTCAGAGGTTGAACTCAAGCCATTGATAGGAACGTTGACCCGCGTGTTAACCAGGCTTGAGAGTGTTTGTGAGTTGATCAGTGGTATACCGTCCACACGAGTCAATGAGTTATTGAGCTCAGAGGTTGAACTCAAGCCATTGATAGGAACGTTGACCCGCGTGTTAACCAGGCTTGAGAGTGTTTGTGAGTTGATCAGTGGTATACCGTCCACACGAGTCAATGAGTTATTGAGCTCAGAGGTTGAACTCAAGCCATTGATAGGAACGTTGACCCGCGTGTTAACCAGGCTTGAGAGTGTTTGTGAGTTGATCAGTGGTATACCGTCCACACGAGTCAATGAGTTATTGAGCTCAGAGGTTGAACTCAAGCCATTGATAGGAACGTTGACCCGCGTGTTAACCAGGCTTGAGAGTGTTTGTGAGTTGATCAGTGGTATACCGTCCACACGAGTCAATCAGTTATTGAGCTCAGAGGTTGAACTCAAGCCATTGATAGGAACGTTGACCCGCATGTTAACCATGCTTGAGAGTGTTTGTGAGTTGATCAGTGGTATACCGTCCACACGAGTCAATGAGTTATTGAGCTCAGAGGTTGAACTCAAGCCATTGATAGGAACGTTGACCCGCGTGTTAACCAGGCTTGAGAGTGTTTGTGAGTTGATCAGTGGTATACCGTCCACACGAGTCAATGAGTTATTAGGCTCAGAGGTTGAACTCAAGTCACTGATGGGAACGTTGACCCGCGTGTTAACCAGGCCTGAGAGTGTTTGTGAGCTGATCAGTGGTATACCGTCCACACGAGTCAATGAGTTATTGAGCTCAGAGGTTGACTGCCATTGATAGGAACGTTGACCCGCATGTTAACCAGGCTTGAGAGTGTTTGTGAGTTGATCAGTGGTATACCGTCCACACGAGTCAATGAGTTATTGATCTCAGAGGTTGAACTCAAGCCATTGATAGGAACGTTGACCCGCGTGTTAACCAGGCTTGAGAGTGTTTGTGAGTTGATCAGTGGTATACCGTCCACACGAGTCAATGAGTTATTGAGCTCAGAGGTTGAACTAAAGCCATTGATAGGAACGTTGACCCGCGTGTTAACCAGGCTTGAGAGTGTTTGTGAGTTGATCAGTGGTATACCGTCCACACGAGTCAATGAGTTATTGATCTCAGAGGTTGAACTCAAGCCATTGATAGGAACGTTGACCCGCGTGTTAACCAGGCTTGAGAGTGTTTGTGAGTTGATCAGTGGTATACCGTCCACACGAGTCAATGAGTTATCGAGCTCAGAGGTTGAACTCCAGCCATTGATGGGAACGTTGACCCGCGTGTTAACCAGGCTTGAGAGTGTTTGTGAGTTGATCAGTGGTATACCGTCCACACGAGTCAATGAGTTATTGAGCTCAGAGGTTGAATTCAAGCCATTGATAGGAACGTTGACCCGCGTGTTAACCAGGCTTGAGAGTGTTTGTGAGTTGATCAGTGGTATACCGTCCACACGAGTCAATGAGTTATTGAGCTCAGAGGTTGAACTCAAGCCATTGATAGGAACGTTGACCCGCGTGTTAACCAGGCTTGAGAGTGTTTGTGAGTTGATCAGTGGTATACCGTCCACACGAGTCAATGAGTTATTGAGCTCAGAGGTTGAACTCAAGCCATTGATAGGAACGTTGACCCGCGTGTTAACCAGGCTTGAGAGTGTTTGTGAGTTGATCAGTGGTATACCGTCCACACGAGTCAATGAGTTATTGAGCTCAGAGGTTGAACTCAAGCCATTGATAGGAACGTTGACCCGCGTGTTAACCAGGCTTGAGAGTGTTTGTGAGTTGATCAGTGGTATACCGTCCACACGAGTCAATGAGTTATTGAGCTCAGAGGTTGAACTCAAGCCATTGATAGGAACGTTGACCCGCGTGTGAACCAGGCTTGAGAGTGTTTGTGAGTTGATCAGTGGTATACCGTCCACACGAGTCAATGAGTTATTGAGCTCAGAGGTTGAACTCAAGCCATTGATAGGAACGTTGACCCGCGTGTTAACCATGCTTGAGAGTGTTTGTGAGTTGATCAGTGGTATACCGTCCACACGAGTCAATGAGTTATTGAGCTCAGAGGTTGACTGCCATTGATAGGAACGTTGACCCGCGTGTTAACCAGGCTTGAGAGTGTTTGTGAGTTGATCAGTGGTATACCGTCCACACGAGTCAATGAGTTATTGAGCTCAGAGGTTGAACTCAAGCCATTGATAGGAACGTTGACCCGCGTGTTAACCAGGCTTGAGAGTGTTTGTGAGTTGATCAGTGGTATACCGTCCACACGAGTCAATGAGTTATTGATCTCAGAGGTTGAACTCAAGCCATTGATAGGAACGTTGACCCGCGTGTTAACCAGGCTTAAGAGTGTTTGTGAGTTGATCAGTGGTATACCGTCCACACGAGTCAATGAGTTATTGAGCTCAGAGGTTGAACTCAAGCCATTGATAGGAACGTTGACCCGCGTGTTAACCAGGCTTGAGAGTGTTTGTGAGTTGATCAGTGGTATACCGTCCACACGAGTCAATGAGTTATTGAGCTCAGAGGTTGAACTCAAGCCATTGATAGGAACGTTGACCCGCGTGTGAACCAGGCTTGAGAGTGTTTGTGAGTTGATCAGTGGTATACCGTCCACACGAGTCAATGAGTTATTGAGCTCAGAGGTTGAACTCAAGCCATTGATAGGAACGTTGACCCGCGTGTTAACCAGGCTTGAGAGTGTTTGTGAGTTGATCAGTGGTATACCGTCCACACGAGTCAATGAGTTATTGAGCTCAGAGGTTGACTGCCATTGATAGGAACGTTGACCCGCGTGTTAACCAGGCTTGAGAGTGTTTGTGAGTTGATCAGTGGTATACCGTCCACACGAGTCAATGAGTTATTGAGCTCAGAGTTTGAACTCCAGCCATTGATAGGAACGTTGACCCGCGTGTTAACCAGGCTTGAGAGTGTTTGTGAGTTGATCAGTGGTATACCGTCCACACGAGTCAATGAGTTATTGGGCTCAGAGGTTGACTGCCATTGATAGGAACGTTGACCCGCATGTTAACCAGGCTTGAGAGTGTTTGTGAGTTGATCAGTGGTATACCGTCCACACGAGTCAATGAGTTATTGAGCTCAGAGGTTGAACTCAAGCCATTGATAGGAACGTTGACCCGCGTGTTAACCAGGCTTGAGAGTGTTTGTGAGTTGATCAGTGGTATACCGTCCACACGAGTCAATGAGTTATTGAGCTCATAGGTTGACTGCCATTGATAGGAACGTTGACCCGCATGTTAACCAGGCTTGAGAGTGTTTGTGAGTTGATCAGTGGTATACCGTCCACACGAGTCAATGAGTTATTGAGCTCAGAGGTTGAACTCAAGCCATTGATAGGAACGTTGACCCGCGTGTTAACCAGGCTTGAGAGTGTTTGTGAGTTGATCAGTGGTATACCGTCCACACGAGTCAATGAGTTATTGAGCTCAGAGGTTGAACTCAAGCCATTGATAGGAACGTTGACCCGCGTGTTAACCAGGCTTGAGAGTGTTTGTGAGTTGATCAGTGGTATACCGTCCACACGAGTCAATGAGTTATTTAGCTCATAGGTTGACTGCCATTGATAGGAACGTTGACCCGCGAGTTAACCAGGCTTGAGAGTGTTTGTGAGTTGATCAGTGGTATACCGTCCACACGAGTCAATGAGTTATTGAGCTCAGAGGTTGAACTCAAGCCATTGATAGGAACGTTGACCCGCGTGTTAACCAGGCTTGAGAGTGTTTGTGTGTTGATCAGTGGTATACCGTCCACACGAGTCAATGAGTTATTGAGCTCATAGGTTGACTGCCATTGATAGGAACGTTGACCCGCGTGTTAACCAGGCTTGAGAGTGTTTGTGAGGTGATCAGTGGTATACCGTCCACACGAGTCAATGAGTTATTGAGCTCAGAGGTTGAACTCAAGCCATTGATAGGAACGTTGACCCGCGTGTTGACCAGGCTTGAGAGTGTTTGTGAGTTGATCAGTGGTATACCGTCCACACGAGTCAATGAGTTATTGAGCTCAGAGGTTGAACTCAAGCCATTGATAGGAACGTTGACCCGCGTGTTAACCAGGCTTGAGAGTGTTTGTGAGTTGATCAGTGGTATACCGTCCACACGAGTCAATGAGTTATTGAGCTCAGAGGTTGAACTCAAGCCATTGATAGGAACGTTGACCCGCATGTTAACCAGGCTTGAGAGTGTTTGTGAGTTGATCAGTGGTATACCGTCCACACGAGTCAATGAGTTATTGAGCTCAGAGGTTGAACTCAAGCCATTGATAGGAACGTTGACCCGCGTGTTAACCAGGCTTGAGAGTGTTTGTGAGTTGATCAGTGGTATACCGTCCACACGAGTCAATGAGTTATTGAGCTCAGAGGTTGAACTCAAGCCATTGATAGGAACGTTGACCCGCGTGTTAACCAGGCTTGAGAGTGTTTGTGAGTTGATCAGTGGTATACCGTCCACACGAGTCAATGAGTTATTGAGCTCAGAGTTTGAACTCAAGCCATTGATAGGAACGTTGACCCGCATGTTAACCAGGCTTGAGAGTGTTTGTGAGTTGATCAGTGGTATACCGTCCACACGAGTCAATGAGTTATTGAGCTCAGAGGTTGAACTCAAGCCATTGATAGGAACGTTGACCCGCGTGTTAACCAGGCTTGAGAGTGTTTGTGAGTTGATCAGTGGTATACCGTCCACACGAGTCAATGAGTTATTGAGCTCAGAGGTTGAACTCAAGCCATTGATAGGAACGTTGACCCGCGTGTTAACCAGGCTTGAGAGTGTTTGTGAGTTTATCAGTGGTATACCGTCCACACGAGTCAATGAGTTATTGAGCTCAGAGGTTGAACTCAAGCCATTGATAAGAACGTTGACCCGCGTGTTAACCAGGCTTGAGAGTGTTTGTGAGTTGATCAGTGGTATACCGTCCACACGAGTCAATGAGTTATTAAGCTCAGAGGTTGAACTCAAGCCATTGATAGGAACGTTGACCCGCGTGTTAACCAGGCTTGAGAGTGTTTGTGAGTTGATCAGTGGTATACCGTCCACACGAGTCAATGAGTTATTGAGCTCAGAGGTTGAACTCAAGCCATTGATAGGAACGTTGACCCGCGTGTTAACCAGGCTTGAGAGTGTTTGTGTGTTGATCAGTGGTATACCGTCCACACGAGTCAATAAGTTATTGAGCTCAGAGGTTGAACTCAAGCCATTGACTGGAACGTTGACCCGCATGTTAACCAGGCTTGAGAGTGTTTGTGAGTTGATCAGTGGTATACCGTCCACACGAGTCAATGAGTTATTGAGCTCAGTGGTTGACTGCCATTGATGGGAACGTTGACCCGCGTGTTAACCAGGCTTGAGAGTGTTTGAGAGTTGATCAGTGGTATACCGTCCACACGAGTCAATGAGTTATTGAGCTCAGAGGTTGAACTCAAGCCATTGATAGGAACGTTGACCCGCGTGTTAACCAGGCTTGAGAGTGTTTGTGAGTTGATCAGTGGTATACCGTCCACACGAGTCAATGAGTTATTGAGCTCAGAGGTTGAACTCAAGCCATTGATAGGAACGTTGACCCGCGTGTTAACCAGGCTTGAGAGTGTTTGTGAGTTGATCAGTGGTATACCGTCCACACGAGTCAATGAGTTATTGAGCTCAGAGGTTGAACTCAAGCCATTGATAGGAACGTTGACCCGCGTGTTAACCAGGCTTGAGAGTGTTTGTGAGTTGATCAGTGGTATACCGTCCACACGAGTCAGTGAGTTATTGAGCTCAGAGGTTGAACTCAAGCCATTGATAGGAACGTTGACCCGCGTGTTAACCAGGCTTGAGAGTGTTTGTGAGTTTATCAGTGGTATACCGTCCACACGAGTCAATGAGTTATTGAGCTCAGAGGTTGAACTCAAGCCATTGATAGGAACGTTGACCCGCGTGTTAACCAGGCTTGAGAGTGTTTGTGAGTTTATCAGTGGTATACCGTCCACACGAGTCAATGAGTTATTGAGCTCAGAGGTTGAACTCAAGCCATTGATAGGAACGTTGACCCGCGTGTTAACCAGGCTTGAGAGTGTTTGTGAGTTGATCAGTGGTATACCGTCCACACGAGTCAATGAGTTATTGAGCTCAGAGGTTGAACTCAAGCCATTGATAGGAACGTTGACCCGCGTGTTAACCAGGCTTGAGAGTGTTTGTAAGTTGATCAGTGGTATACCGTCCACACGAGTCAATGAGTTATTGAGCTCAGACGTTGAACTAAAGCCATTGATAGGAACGTTGACCCGCATGTTAACCAGGCTTGAGAGTGTTTGTGAGTTGATCAGTGGTATACCGTCCACACGAGTCAGTGAGTTATTGAGCTCAGAGGTTGAACTCAAGCCATTGATAGGAACGTTGACCCGCGTGTTAACCAGGCTTGAGAGTGTTTGTGAGTTGATCAGTGGTATACCGTCCACACGAGTCAATGAGTTATTGAGCTCAGAGGTTGAACTCAAGCCATTGATAGGAACGTTGACCCGCGTGTTAACCATGCTTGAGAGTGTTTGTGAGTTGATCAGTGGTATACCGTCCACACGAGTCAATGAGTTATTGAGCTCAGAGGTTGAACTCAAGCCATTGATAGGAACGTTGACCCGCGTGTTAACCAGGCTTGAGAGTGTTTGTGAGTTGATCAGTGGTATACCGTCCACACGAGTCAATGAGTTATTGAGCTCAGAGGTTGAACTCAAGCCATTGATAGGAACGTTGACCCGCGTGTTAACCATGCTTGAGAGTGTTTGTGAGTTGATCAGTGGTATACCGTCCACACGAGTCAATGAGTTATTGAGCTCAGAGGTTGAACTCAAGCCATTGATAGGAACGTTGACCCGCGTGTTAACCAGGCTTGACAGTGTTTGTGAGTTGATCAGTGGTATACCGTCCACACGAGTCAATGAGTTATTGAGCTCAGAGGTTGAACTCAAGCCATTGATGGGAACGTTGACCCGCATGTTAACCAGGCTTGAGAGTGTTTGTAAGTTGATCAGTGGTATACCGTCCACACGAGTCAATGAGTTATTGAGCTCAGAGGTTGAACTCCAGCCATTGATAGGAACGTTGACCCGCGTGTTAACCAGGCTTGAGAGTGTTTGTGAGTTGATCAGTGGTATACCGTCCACACGAGTCAATGAGTTATTGAGCTCAGAGGTTGAACTCAAGCCATTGATAGGAACGTTGACCCGCGTGTTAACCAGGCTTGAGAGTGTTTGTGAGTTGATCAGTGGTATACCGTCCACACGAGTCAATGAGTTATTGAGCTCAGAGGTTGAACTCAAGCCATTGATAGGAACGTTGACCCGCGTGTTAACCAGGCTTGAGAGTGTTTGTGAGTTGATCAGTGGTATACCGTCCACAGGAGTCAATGAGTTATTGAGCTCAGAGGTTGAACTCCAGCCATTGATAGGAACGTTGACCCGCGTGTTAACCAGGCTTGAGAGTGTTTGTGAGTTGATCAGTGGTATACCGTCCACACGAGTCAATGAGTTATTGAGCTCAGAGGTTGAACTCAAGCCATTGATAGGAACGTTGACCCGCGTGTTAACCAGGCTTGAGAGTGTTTGTGAGTTGATCAGTGGTATACCGTCCACACGAGTCAATGAGTTATTGAGCTCAGAGGTTGAACTCAAGCCATTGATAGGAACGTTGACCCGCGTGTTAACCAGGCTTGAGAGTGTTTGTGAGTTGATCAGTGGTATACCGTCCACACGAGTCAATGAGTTATTGAGCTCAGAGGTTGAACTCCAGCCATTGATATGAACGTTGACCCGCGTGTTAACCAGGCTTGAGAGTGTTTGTGAGTTGATCAGTGGTATACCGTCCACACGAGTCAATGAGTTATTGAGCTCAGAGGTTGAACTCAAGCCATTGATAGGAATGTTGACCCGCGTGTTAACCAGGCTTGAGAGTGTTTGTGAGTTGATCAGTGGTATACCGTCCACACGAGTCAATGAGTTATCGAGCTCAGATGTTGAACTCAAGCCATTGATAGGAACGTTGACCCGCATGTTAACCAGGCTTGAGAGTGTTTGTGAGTTGATCAGTGGTATACCGTCCACACGAGTCAATGAGTTATTGAGCTCAGAGGTTGAACTCAAGCCATTGATAGGAACGTTGACCCGCGTGTTAACCAGGCTTGAGAGTGTTTGTGAGTTGATCAGTGGTATACCGTCCACACGAGTCAATGAGTTATCGAGCTCAGATGTTGAACTCAAGCCATTGATAGGAACGTTGACCCGCATGTTAACCAGGCTTGAGAGTGTTTGTGAGTTGATCAGTGGTATACCGTCCACACGAGTCAATGAGTTATTGAGCTCAGAGGTTGAACTCCAGCCATTGATAGGAACGTTGACCCGCGTGTTAACCAGGCTTGAGAGTGTTTGTGAGTTGATCAGTGGTATACCGTCCACACGAGTCAATGAGTTATTGAGCTCAGAGGTTGAACTCAAGCCATTGATAGGAACGTTGACCCGCGTGTTAACCAGGCTTGAGAGTGTTTGTGAGTTGATCAGTGGTATACCGTCCACACGAGTCAATGAGTTATTGAGCTCAGAGGTTGAACTCAAGCCATTGATAGGAACGTTGACCCGCGTGTTAACCAGGCTTGAGAGTGTTTGTGAGTTGATCAGTGGTATACGGTCCACACGAGTCAATGAGTTATTGAGCTCAGAGGTTGAACTCCAGCCATTGATAGGAACGTTGACCCGCGTGTTAACCAGGCTTGAGAGTGTTTGTGAGTTGATCAGTGGTATACCGTCCACACGAGTCAATGAGTTATTGAGCTCAGAGGTTGAACTCAAGCCATTGATAGGAACGTTGACCCGCGTGTTAACCAGGCTTGAGAGTGTTTGTGAGTTGATCAGTGGTATACCGTCCACACGAGTCAATGAGTTATTGAGCTCAGAGGTTGAACTCAAGCCATTGATAGGAACGTTGACCCGCGTGTTAACCAGGCTTGAGAGTGTTTGTGAGTTGATCAGTGGTATACCGTCCACACGAGTCAATGAGTTATTGAGCTCAGAGGTTGAACTCCAGCCATTGATAGGAACGTTGACCCGCGTGTTAACCAGGCTTGAGAGTGTTTGTGAGTTGATCAGTGGTATACCGTCCACACGAGTCAATGAGTTATTGAGCTCAGAGGTTGAACTCAAGCCATTGATAGGAACGTTGACCCGCGTGTTAACCAGGCTTGAGAGTGTTTGTGAGTTGATCAGTGGTATACCGTCCACACGAGTCAATGAGTTATCGAGCTCAGATGTTGAACTCAAGCCATTGATAGGAACGTTGACCCGCATGTTAACCAGGCTTGAGAGTGTTTGTGAGTTGATCAGTGGTATACCGTCCACACGAGTCAATGAGTTATTGAGCTCAGAGGTTGAACTCAAGCCATTGATAGGAACGTTGACCCGCGTGTTAACCAGGCTTGAGAGTGTTTGTGAGTTGATCAGTGGTATACCGTCCACACGAGTCAATGAGTTATTGAGCTCAGAGGTTGAACTCAAGCCATTGATAGGAACGTTGACCCGCATGTTAACCAGGCTTGAGAGTGTTTGTGAGTTGATCAGTGGTATACCGTCCACACGAGTCAATGAGTTATTGAGCTCAGAGGTTGAACTCAAGCCATTGATAGGAACGTTGACCCGCGTGTTAACCAGGCTTGAGAGTGTTTGTGAGTTGATCAGTGGTATACCGTCCACACGAGTCAATGAGTTATTGAGCTCAGAGGTTGAACTCAAGCCATTGATAGGAACGTTGACCCGCGTGTTAACCAGGCTTGAGACTGTTTGTGAGTTGATCAGTGGTATACCGTCCACACGAGTCAATGAGTTATTGAGCTCAGAGGTTGAACTCAAGCCATTGATAGGAACGTTGACCCGCATGTTAACCAGGCTTGAGAGTGTTTGTGAGTTGATCAGTGGTATACCGTCCACACGAGTCAATAAGTTATTGAGCTCAGAGGTTGAACTCAAGCCATTGATAGGAACGTTGACCCGCGTGTTAACCAGGCTTGAGAGTGTTTGTGAGTTGATCAGTGGTATACCGTCCACACGAGTCAATGAGTTATTGAGCTCAGAGGTTGAACTCAAGCCATTGATAGGAACGTTGACCCGCATGTTGACCAGGCCTGAGAGTGTTTGTGAGTTGATCAGTGGTATACCGTCCACACGAGTCAATGAGTTATTGAGCTCAGAGGTTGAACTAAAGCCATTGATAGGAACGTTGACCCGCGTGTTAACCAGGCTTGAGAGTGTTTGTGAGTTGATCAGTGGTATACCGTCCACACGAGTCAATGAGTTATTGAGCTCAGAGGTTGAACTCAAGCCATTGATAGGAACGTTGACCCGCGTGTTAACCAGGCTTGAGAGTGTTTGTGAGTTGATCAGTGGTATACCGTCCACACGAGTCAATGAGTTATTGAGCTCAGAGGTTGAACTCAAGCCATTGATAGGAACGTTGACCCGCATGTTAACCATGCTTGAGAGTGTTTGTGAGTTGATCAGTGGTATACCGTCCACACGAGTCAATGAGTTATTGAGCTCAGAGGTTGAACTCAAGCCATTGATAGGAACGTTGACCCGCGTGTTAACCAGGCTTGAGAGTGTTTGTGAGTTGATCAGTGGTATACCGTCCACACGAGTCAATGAGTTATTAAGCTCAGAGGTTGAACTCAAGCCATTGATAGGAACGTTGACCCGCGTGTTAACCAGGCTTGAGAGTGTTTGTGAGTTGATCAGTGGTATACCGTCCACACGAGTCAATGAGTTATTGAGCTCAGAGGTTGAACTCAAGCCATTGATAGGAACGTTGACCCGCGTGTTAACCAGGCTTGAGAGTGTTTGTGTGTTGATCAGTGGTATACCGTCCACACGAGTCAATAAGTTATTGAGCTCAGAGGTTGAACTCAAGCCATTGACTGGAACGTTGACCCGCATGTTAACCAGGCTTGAGAGTGTTTGTGAGTTGATCAGTGGTATACCGTCCACACGAGTCAATGAGTTATTGAGCTCAGTGGTTGACTGCCATTGATGGGAACGTTGACCCGCGTGTTAACCAGGCTTGAGAGTGTTTGAGAGTTGATCAGTGGTATACCGTCCACACGAGTCAATGAGTTATTGAGCTCAGAGGTTGAACTCAAGCCATTGATAGGAACGTTGACCCGCGTGTTAACCAGGCTTGAGAGTGTTTGTGAGTTGATCAGTGGTATACCGTCCACACGAGTCAATGAGTTATTGAGCTCAGAGGTTGAACTCAAGCCATTGATAGGAACGTTGACCCGCGTGTTAACCAGGCTTGAGAGTGTTTGAGAGTTGATCAGTGGTATACCGTCCACACGAGTCAATGAGTTATTGAGCTCAGAGGTTGAACTCAAGCCATTGATAGGAACGTTGACCCGCGTGTTAACCAGGCTTGAGAGTGTTTGTGAGTTGATCAGTGGTATACCGTCCACACGAGTCAATGAGTTATTGAGCTCAGAGGTTGAACTCAAGCCATTGATAGGAACGTTGACCCGCGTGTTAGCCAGGCTTGAGAGTGTTTGTGAGTTGATCAGTGGTATACCGTACACACGAGTCAATGAGTTATTGAGCTCAGAGGTTGAACTCAAGCCATTGATAGGAACGTTGACCTGCGTGTTAACCAGGCTTGAGAGTGTTTGTGAGTTGATCAGTGGTATACCGTCCACACGAGTCAATGAGTTATTGAGCTCAGAGGTTGAACTAAAGCCATTGATAGGAACGTTGACCCGCGTGTTAACCAGGCTTGAGAGTGTTTGTGAGTTGATCAGTGGTATACCGTCCACACGAGTCAATGAGTTATTGAGCTCATAGGTTGAACTCAAGCCATTGATAGGAACGTTGACCCGCGTGTTAACCAGGCTTGAGAGTGTTTGTGAGTTGATCAGTGGTATACCGTCCACACGAGTCAATGAGTTATTGAGCTCAGAGGTTGACTGCCATTGATAGGAACGTTGACCCGCGTGTTAACCAGGCTTGAGAGTGTTTGTGAGTTGATCAGTGGTATACCGTCCACACGAGTCAATGAGTTATTGAGCTCAGAGGTTGAACTCAAGCCATTGATAGGAACGTTGACCCGCGTGTTAACCAGGCTTGAGAGTGTTTGTGAGTTGATCAGTGGTATACCGTCCACACGAGTCAATGAGTTATTGAGCTCAGAGGTTGAACTCAAGCCATTGATGGGAACGTTGACCCGCGTGTTAACCAGGCTTGAGAGTGTTTGTAAGTTGATCAGTGGTATACCGTCCACACGAGTCAATGAGTTATTGAGCTCAGAGGTTGAACTCAAGCCATTGATAGGAACGTTGACCCGCGTGTTAACCAGGCTTGAGAGTGTTTGTGAGTTGATCAGTGGTATACCGTCCACACGAGTCAATGAGTTATTGAGCTCAGAGGTTGAACTCAAGCCATTGATAGGAACGTTGACCCGCGTGTTAACCAGGCTTGAGAGTGTTTGTGAGTTGATCAGTGGTATACCGTCCACACGAGTCAATGAGTTATTGAGCTCAGAGGTTGAACTCAAGCCATTGATAGGAACGTTGACCCGCGTGTTAACCATGCTTGAGAGTGTTTGTGAGTTGATCAGTGGTATACCGTCCACACGAGTCAATGAGTTATTGAGCTCAGAGGTTGAACTCAAGCCATTGATAGGAACGTTGACCCGCGTGTTAACCAGGCTCGAGAGTGTTTGTGAGTTGATCAGTGGTATACCGTCCACACGAGTCAATGAGTTATTGAGCTCAGAGGTTGAACTCAAGCCATTGATAGGAACGTTGACCCGCGTGTTAACCAGGCTTGACAGTGTTTGTGAGTTGATCAGTGGTATACCGTCCACACGAGTCAATGAGTTATTGAGCTCAGAGGTTGAACTCAAGCCATTGATGGGAACGTTGACCCGCATGTTAACCAGTCTTGAGAGTGTTTGTAAGTTGATCAGTGGTATACCGTCCACACGAGTCAATGAGTTATTGAGCTCAGAGGTTGAACTCCAGCCATTGATAGGAACGTTGACCCGCGTGTTAACCAGGCTTGAGAGTGTTTGTGAGTTGATCAGTGGTATACCGTCCACACGAGTCAATGAGTTATTGAGCTCAGAGGTTGAACTCAAGCCATTGATAGGAACGTTGACCCGCGTGTTAACCAGGCTTGAGAGTGTTTGTGAGTTGATCAGTGGTATACCGTCCACACGAGTCAATGAGTTATTGAGCTCAGAGGTTGAACTCCAGCCATTGATAGGAACGTTGACCCGCGTGTTAACCAGGCTTGAGAGTGTTTGTGAGTTGATCAGTGGTATACCGTCCACACGAGTCAATGAGTTATTGAGCTCAGAGGTTGAACTCAAGCCATTGATAGGAACGTTGACCCGCGTGTTAACCAGGCTTGAGAGTGTTTGTGAGTTGATCAGTGGTATACCGTCCACACGAGTCAATGAGTTATCGAGCTCAGATGTTGAACTCAAGCCATTGATAGGAACGTTGACCCGCGTGTTAACCAGGCTTGAGAGTGTTTGTGAGTTGATCAGTGGTATACCGTCCACACGAGTCAATGAGTTATTGAGCTCAGAGGTTGAACTCAAGCCATTGATAGGAACGTTGACCCGCGTGTTAACCAGGCTTGAGAGTGTTTGTGAGTTGATCAGTGGTATACCGTCCACACGAGTCAATGAGTTATTGAGCTCAGTGGTTGAACTCAAGCCATTGATAGGAACGTTGACCCGCGTGTTAACCAGGCTTGAGAGTGTTTGTGAGTTGATCAGTGGTATACCGTCCACACGAGTCAATGAGTTATTGAGCTCAGAGGTTGAACTCAAGCCATTGATAGGAACGTTGACCCGCGTGTTAACCAGGCCTGAGAGTGTTTGTGAGTTGATCAGTGGTATACCGTCCACACGAGTCAATGAGTTATTGAGCTCAGTGGTTGAACTCAAGCCATTGATAGGAACGTTGACCCGCGTGTTAACCAGGCTTGAGAGTGTTTGCGAGTTGATCAGTGGTATACCGTCCACACGAGTCAATGAGTTATTGAGCTCAGTGGTTGAACTCAAGCCATTGATAGGAACGTTGACCCGCGTGTTAACCAGGCTTGAGAGTGTTTGTGAGTTGATCAGTGGTATACCGTCCACACGAGTCAATGAGTTATTGAGCTCAGTGGTTGAACTCAAGCCATTGATAGGAACGTTGACCCGCGTGTTAACCAGGCTTGAGAGTGTTTGCGAGTTGATCAGTGGTATACCGTCCACACGAGTCAATGAGTTATTGAGCTCAGAGGTTGAACTCAAGCCATTGATAGGAACGTTGACCCGCGTGTTAACCAGGCCTGAGAGTGTTTGTGAGTTGATCAGTGGTATACCGTCCACACTAGTCAATGAGTTATTGAGCTCAGAGGTTGAACTCAAGCCATTGATGGGAACGTTGACCCGCGTGTTAACCAGGCTTGAGAGTGTTTGTGAGTTGATCAGTGGTATACCGTCCACACGAGTCAATGAGTTATTGAGCTCAGAGGTTGAACTCAAGCCATTGATAGGAACGTTGACCCGCGTGTTGACCAGGCTTGAGAGTGTTTGTGAGTTGATCAGTGGTATACCGTCCACACGAGTCAATGAGTTATTGAGCTCAGAGGTTGAACTCAAGCCATTGATGGGAACGTTGACCCGCGTGTTAACCAGGCTTGAGAGTGTTTGTGAGTTGATCAGTGGTATACCGTCCACACGAGTCAATGAGTTATTGAGCTCAGAGGTTGAACTCAAGCCATTGATAGGAACGTTGACCCGCGTGTTAACCAGGCTTGAGAGTGTTTGTGAGTTGATCAGTGGTATACCGTCCACACGAGTCAATGAGTTATTGAGCTCAGAGGTTGAACTCAAGCCATTGATAGGAACGTTGACCCGCGTGTTAACCAGGCTTGAGAGTGTTTGTAAGTTGATCAGTGGTATACCGTCCACACGAGTCAATGAGTTATTGAGCTCAGAGGTTGAACTCAAGCCATTGATAGGAACGTTGACCCGCGTGTTAACCAGGCTTGAGAGTGTTTGTGAGTTGATCAGTGGTATACCGTCCACACGAGTCAATGAGTTATTGAGCTCAGAGGTTGAACTCAAGCCATTGATAGGAACGTTGACCCGCGTGTTAACCAGGCTTGAGAGTGTTTGTGAGTTGATCAGTGGTATACCGTCCACACGAGTCAATGAGTTATTGAGCTCAGAGGTTGAACTCAAGCCATTGATAGGAACGTTGACCCGCGTGTTAACCAGGCTTGAGAGTGTTTGTGAGTTGATCAGTGGTATACCGTCCACACTAGTCAATGAGTTATTGAGCTCAGAGGTTGGTCTCAATCCATTGATAGGAACGTTGACCCGCGTGTTAACCAGGCTTGAGAGTGTTTGTGAGTTGATCAGTGGTATACCGTCCACACGAGTCAATGAGTTATTGAGCTCAGAGGTTGAACTCAAGCCATTGATAGGAACGTTGACCCGCGTGTTAACCAGGCTTGAGAGTGTTTGTGAGTTGATCAGTGGTATACCGTACACACGAGTCAATGAGTTATTGAGCTCAGAGGTTGAACTCAAGCCATTGATAGGAACGTTGACCCGCGTGTTAACCAGGCTTGAGAGTGTTTGTGAGTTGATCAGTGGTATACCGTCCACACGAGTCAATGAGTTATTGAGCTCAGAGGTTGAACTCAAGCCATTGATAGGAACGTTGACCCGCGTGTTAACCAGGCTTGAGAGTGTTTGTGAGTTGATCAGTGGTATACCGTCCACACGAGTCAATGAGTTATTGAGCTCAGAGGTTGGTCTCAATCCATTGATATAAACGTTGACCCGCGTGTTAACCAGGCTTGAGAGTGTTTGTGAGTTGATCAGTGGTATACCGTCCACACGAGTCAATGAGTTATTGAGCTCAGAGGTTGAACTCAAGCCATTGATAGGAACGTTGACCCGCGTGTTAACCAGGCTTGAGAGTGTTTGTAAGTTGATCAGTGGTATACCGTCCACACGAGTCAATCAGTTATTGAGCTCAGAGGTTGAACTCAAGTCACTGATGGGAACGTTGACCCGCGTGTTAACCAGGCCTGAGAGTGTTTGTGAGCTGATCAGTGGTATACCGTCCACACGAGTCAATGAGTTATTGAGCTCAGAGGTTGAACTCAAGCCATTGATAGGAACGTTGACCCGCGTGTTAACCAGGCTTGAGAGTGTTTGTGAGTTGATCAGTGGTATACCGTCAACACGAGTCAATGAGTTATTGAGCTCAGAGGTTGAACTCAAGCCATTGATAGGAACGTTGACCCGCGTGTTAACCAGGCTTGAGAGTGTTTGTGAGTTGATCAGTGGTATACCGTCAACACGAGTCAATGAGTTATTGAGCTCAGAGGTTGAACTCAAGCCATTGATAGGAACGTTGACCCGCATGTTAACCAGGCTTGAGAGTGTTTGTAAGTTGATCAGTGGTATACCGTCCACACGAGTCAATAAGTTATTGAGCTCAGAGGTTGAACTCAAGCCATTGATAGGAACGTTGACCCGCGTGTTAACCAGGCTTGAGAGTGTTTGTGAGTTGATCAGTGGTATACCGTCAACACGAGTCAATGAGTTATTGAGCTCAGAGGTTGAACTCAAGCCATTGATAGGAACGTTGACCCGCGTGTTAACCAGGCTTGAGAGTGTTTGTGAGTTGATCAGTGGTATACCGTCCACACGAGTCAATGAGTTATTAGGCTCAGAGGTTGAACTCAAGTCACTGATGGGAACGTTGACCCGCGTGTTAACCAGGCCTGAGAGTGTTTGTGAGTTGATCAGTGGTATACCGTCCACACGAGTCAATGAGTTATTGAGCTCAGAGGTTGACTGCCATTGATAGGAACGTTGACCCGCGTGTTAACCAGGCTTGAGAGTGTTTGTGAGTTGATCAGTGGTATACCGTCCACACGAGTCAATGAGTTATTGAGCTCAGAGGTTGAACTCAAGCCATTGATAGGAACGTTGACCCGCGTGTTAACCAGGCTTGAGAGTGTTTGTGAGTTGATCAGTGGTATACCGTCCACACGAGTCAATGAGTTATTGAGCTCAGAGGTTGATCTCAAGCCATTGATAGGAACGTTGACCCGCGTGTTAACCAGGCTTGAGAGTGTTTGTGAGTTGATCAGTGGTTTACCGTCCACACGAGTCAATGAGTTATTGAGCTCAGAGGTTGACTGCCATTGATAGGAACGTTGACCCGCGTGTTAACCAGGCTTGAGAGTGTTTGTGAGTTGATCAGTGGTTTACCGTCCACACGAGTCAATGAGTTATTGGGCTCAGAGGTTGAACTCAAGCCATTGATAGGAACGTTGACCCGCGTGTTAACCAGGCTTGAGAGTGTTTGTGAGTTGATCAGTGGTTTACCGTCCACACGAGTCAATGAGTTATTGGGCTCAGAGGTTGAACTCAAGCCATTGATAGGAACGTTGACCCGCGTGTTAACCAGGCTTGAGAGTGTTTATGAGTTGATCAGTGGTTTACCGTCCACACGAGTCAATGAGTTATTGAGCTCAGAGGTTGAACTCAAGCCATTGATAGGAACGTTGACCCGCGTGTTAACCAGGCTTGAGAGTGTTTGTGAGTTGATCAGTGGTATACCGTCCACACGAGTCAATGAGTTATTGAGCTCAGAGGTTGAACTCAAGCCATTGATAGGAACGTTGACCCGCGTGTTAACCAGGCTTGAGAGTGTTTGTGAGTTGATCAGTGGTATACCGTCCACACGAGTCAATGAGTTATTGAGCTCAGAGGTTGAACTCAAGC
Source organism: Brachyptera risi (assembly GCA_964007535.1). Classification (NCBI taxonomy): domain Eukaryota; kingdom Metazoa; phylum Arthropoda; class Insecta; order Plecoptera; family Taeniopterygidae; genus Brachyptera; species Brachyptera risi. Next base: position 11,199,406 of record OZ023336.1, on the reverse strand, counting down.
CATTGATAGGAACGTTGACCCGCGTGTTAACCAGGCTTGAGAGTGTTTGTGAGTTGATCAGTGGTATACCGTCCACACGAGTCAGTGAGTTATTGAGCTCAGAGGTTGAACTCAAGCCATTGATAGGAACGTTGACCCGCATGTTAACCAGGCTTAAGAGTGTTTGTGAGTTGATCAGTGGTATACCGTCCACACGAGTCAATGAGTTATTGAGCTCAGAGGTTGAACTCAAGCCATTGATAGGAACGTTGACCCGCGTGTTAACCAGGCTTGAGAGTGTTTGTGTGTTGATCAGTGGTATACCGTCCACACGAGTCAATGAGTTATTGAGCTCAGAGGTTGAACTCAAGCCATTGATAGGAACGTTGACCCGCGTGTTAACCAGGCTTGAGAGTGTTTGTAAGTTGATCAGTGGTATACCGTCCACACGAGTCAATGAGTTATTGAGCTCAGAGGTTGAACTAAAGCCATTGATAGGAACGTTGACCCGCGTGTTAACAAGGCTAGAGAGTGTTTGTAAGTTGATCAGTGGTTTACCGTCCACACGAGTCAATGAGTTATTGAGCTCAGAGGTTGAACTCAAGCCATTGATAGGAACGTTGACCCGCGTGTTAACCAGGCTAGAGAGTGTTTGTAAGTTGATCAGTGGTATACCGTCCACACGAGTCAATGAGTTATTGAGCTCAGAGGTTGACTGCCATTGATAGGAACGTTGACCCGCGTGTTAACCAGGCTTGAGAGTGTTTGTGAGTTGATCAGTGGTTTACCGTCCACACGAGTCAATGAGTTATTGGGCTCAGAGGTTGAACTCAAGCCATTGATAGGAACGTTGACCCGCGTGTTAACCAGGCTAGAGAGTGTTTGTAAGTTGATCAGTGGTTTACCGTCCACACGAGTCAATGAGTTATTGAGCTCAGAGGTTGAACTCAAGCCATTGATAGGAACGTTGACCCGCGTGTTAACCAGGCTTGAGAGTGTTTGTGAGTTGATCAGTGGTATACCGTCCACACGAGTCAATGAGTAATTGAGCTCAGAGGTTGACTGCCATTGATAGGAACGTTGACCCGCGTGTTAACCAGGCTTGAGAGTGTTTGTGAGTTGATCAGTGGTATACCGTCCACACGAGTCAATGAGTTATTGAGCTCAGAGGTTGACTGCCATTGATAGGAACGTTGACCCGCGTGTTAACCAGGCTTGAGAGTGTTTGTGAGTTGATCAGTGGTATACCGTCCACACGAGTCAGTGAGTTATTGAGCTCAGAGGTTGAACTCAAGCCATTGATAGGAACGTTGACCCGCGTGTTAACCAGGCTTGAGAGTGTTTGTGAGTTGATCAGTGGTATACCGTCCACACGAGTCAGTGAGTTATTGAGCTCAGAGGTTGAACTCAAGCCATTGATAGGAACGTTGACCCGCGTGTTAACCAGGCTTGAGAGTGTTTGTGAGTTGATCAGTGGTATACCGTCCACACGAGTCAATGAGTTATTGAGCTCAGAGGTTGAACTCAAGTCACTGATGGGAACGTTGACCCGCGTGTTAACCAGGCCTGAGAGTGTTTGTGAGCTGATCAGTGGTATACCGTCCACACGAGTCAATGAGTTATTGAGCTCAGAGGTTGAACTCAAGCCATTGATAGGAACGTTGACCCGCGTGTTAACCAGGCCTGAGAGTGTTTGTGAGTTTATCAGTGGTATACCGTCCACACGAGTCAATGAGTTATTAAGCTCAGAGGTTGAACTCAAGCCATTGATAGGAACGTTGACCCGCGTGTTAACCAGGCTTGAGAGTGTTTGTGAGTTGATCAGTGGTATACCGTCCACACGAGTCAATGAGTTATTGAGCTCAGAGGTTGAACTCAAGCCATTGATAGGAACGTTGACCCGCGTGTTAACCAGGCTTGAGAGTGTTTGTGAGTTGATCAGTGGTATACCGTCCACACGAGTCAATGAGTTATTGAGCTCAGAGGTTGAACTCAAGCCATTGATAGGAACGTTGACCCGCGTGTTAACCAGGCCTGAGAGTGTTTGTGAGTTTATCAGTGGTATACCGTCCACACGAGTCAATGAGTTATTAAGCTCAGAGGTTGAACTCAAGCCATTGATAGGAACGTTGACCCGCGTGTTAACCAGGCTTGAGAGTGTTTGTGAGTTGATCAGTGGTATACCGTCCACACGAGTCAATGAGTTATTGAGCTCAGAGGTTGACTGCCATTGATAGGAACGTTGACCCGCGTGTTAACCAGGCTTGAGAGTGTTTGTGAGTTGATCAGTGGTATACCGTCCACACGAGTCAATGAGTTATTGAGCTCAGAGGTTGAACTCAAGCCATTGCTAGGAACGTTGACCCGCGTGTTAACCAGGCCTGAGAGTGTTTGTGTGTTGATCAGTAGTATACCGTCCACACGAGTCAATGAGTTATTGAGCTCAGAGGTTGAACTCAAGCCATTGATAGGAACGTTGACCCGCGTGTTAACCAGGCTTGACAGTGTTTGTGAGTTGATCAGTGGTATACCGTCCACACGAGTCAATGAGTTATTGAGCTCAGAGGTTGAACTCAAGCCATTGATAGGAACGTTGACCCGCGTGTTAACCAGGCTTGAGAGTGTTTGTGAGTTGATCAGTGGTATACCGTCCACACGAGTCAATGAGTTATTGAGCTCAGAGGTTGAACTCAAGCCATTGATAGGAACGTTGACCCGCGTGTTAACCAGGCTTGAGAGTGTTTGTGAGTTGATCAGTGGTATACCGTCCACACGAGTCAATGAGTTATTGAGCTCAGAGGTTGAACTAAAGCCATTGATAGGAACGTTGACCCGCGTGTTAACCAGGCTTGAGAGTGTTTGTGAGTTGATCAGTGGTATACCGTCCACACGAGTCAATGAGTTATTGAGCTCAGAGGTTGAACTCAAGCCATTGATAGGAACGTTGACCCGCATGTTAACCAGGCTTGAGAGTGTTTGTGAGTTGATCAGTGGTATACCGTCCACACGAGTCAATGAGTTATTGAGCTCAGAGGTTGACTGCCATTGATAGGAACGTTGACCCGCGTGTTAACCAGGCTTGAGAGTGTTTGTGAGTTGATCAGTGGTATACCGTCCACACGAGTCAATGAGTTATTGAGCTCAGAGGTTGACTGCCATTGATAGGAACGTTGACCCGCGTGTAAACCATGCTTGAGAGTGTTTGTGAGTTGATCAGTGGTATACCGTCCACACGAGTCAATGACTTATTGAGCTCAGAGGTTGAACTAAAGCCATTGATAGGAACGTTGACCCGCGTGTTAACCAGGCTTGAGAGTGTTTGTGAGTTGATCAGTGTTATACCGTCCACACGAGTCAATGAGTTATTGAGCTCAGAGGTTGAACTAAAGCCATTGATAGGAACGTTGACCCGCGTGTTAACCAGGCTTGAGAGTGTTTGTGAGTTGATCAGCAGTATACCGTCCACACGAGTCAATGAGTTATTGAGCTCAGAGTTTGAACTCAAGCCATTGATGGGAACGTTGACCCGCGTGTTAACCAGGCTTGAGAGTGTTTGTAAGTTGATCAGTGGTATACCGTCCACACGAGTCAATGAGTTATTGAGCTCAGAGGTTGACTGCCATTGATAGGAACGTTGACCCGCGTGTTAACCAGGCTTGAGAGTGTTTGTGAGTTGATCAGTGGTATACCGTCCACACGAGTCAATGAGTTATTGAGCTCAGAGGTTGACTGCCATTGATAGGAACGTTGACCCGCGTGTTAACCAGGTTAGAGAGTGTTTGTGAGTTGATCAGTGGTATACCGTCCACACGAGTCAATGAGTTATTGAGCTCAGAGGTTGAACTAAAGCCATTGATAGGAACGTTGACCCGCATGTTAACCAGGCTTGAGAGTGTTTGTGAGTTGATCAGTGGTTTACCGTCCACACGAGTCAATGAGTTATTGAGCTCAGAGGTTGAACTAAAGCCATTGATAGGAACGTTGACCCGCATGTTAACCAGGCTTGAGAGTGTTTGTGAGTTGATCAGTGGTTTACCGTCCACACGAGTCAATGAGTTATTGAGCTCAGAGGTTGAACTCAAGCCATTGATAGGAACGTTGACCCGCGTGTTAACCAGGCTTGAGAGTGTTTGTAAGTTGATCAGTGGTATACCGTCCACACGAGTCAATGAGTTATTGAGCTCAGAGGTTGAACTAAAGCCATTGATAGGAACGTTGACCCGCATGTTAACCAGGCTTGAGAGTGTTTGTGAGTTGATCAGTGGTTTACCGTCCACACGAGTCAATGAGTTATTGAGCTCAGAGGTTGAACTCAAGCCATTGATGGGTACGTTGACCCGCGTGTTAACCAGGCTTGAGAGTGTTTGTAAGTTGATCAGTGGTATACCGTCCACACGAGTCAATGAGTTATTGAGCTCAGAGGTTGAACTCAAGCCATTGATAGGAACGTTGACCCGCGTGTTAACCAGGCTTGAGAGTGTTTGTAAGTTGATCAGTGGTATACCGTCCACACGAGTCAATGAGTTATTGAGCTCAGAGGTTGAACTCAAGCCATTGATAGGAACGTTGACCCGCGTGTTAACCAGGCTTGAGAGTGTTTGTGAGTTGATCAGTGGTATACCGTCCACACGAGTCAATGAGTTATTGAGCTCAGAGGTTGACTGCCATTGATAGGAACGTTGACCCGCATGTTAACCAGGCTTAAGAGTGTTTGTGAGTTGATCAGTGGTATACCGTCCACACGAGTCAATGAGTTATTGAGCTCAGAGGTTGAACTCAAGCCATTGATAGGAACGTTGACCCGCGTGTTAACCAGGCTTGAGAGTGTTTGTGAGTTGATCAGTGGTATACCGTCCACACGAGTCAATGAGTTATTGAGCTCAGAGGTTGAACTCAAGCCATTGATAGGAACGTTGACCCGCGTGTTGACCAGGCTTGAGAGTGTTTGTGAGTTGATCAGTGGTATACCGTCCACACGAGTCAATGAGTTATTGAGCTCAGAGGTTGAACTCCAGCCATTGATAGGAACATTGACCCGCGTGTTAACCAGGCTTGAGAGTGTTTGTGAGTTGATCAGTGGTATACCGTCCACACGAGTCAATGAGTTATTGAGCTCAGAGGTTGAACTCAAGCCATTGATAGGAACGTTGACCCGCGTGTTAACCAGGCTTGAGAGTGTTTGTGAGTTGATCAGTGGTATACCGTCCACACGAGTCAATGAGTTATTGAGCTCAGAGGTTGAACTCAAGCCATTGATAGGAACGTTGACCCGCGTGTTAACCAGGCTTGAGAGTGTTTGTAAGTTGATCAGTGGTATACCGTCCACACGAGTCAATGAGTTATTGAGCTCAGAGGTTGAACTCAAGCCATTGATAGGAACGTTGACCCGCGTGTTAACCAGGCTTGAGAGTGTTTGTGAGTTGATCAGTGGTATACCGTCCACACGAGTCAATGAGTTATTGAGCTCAGAGGTTGAACTCAAGCCATTGATAGGAACGTTGACCCGCGTGTTGACCAGGCTTGAGAGTGTTTGTGAGTTGATCAGTGGTATACCGTCCACACGAGTCAATGAGTTATTGAGCTCAGAGGTTGAACTCAAGCCATTGATAGGAACGTTGACCCGCGTGTTAACCAGGCTTAAGAGTGTTTGTGAGTTGATCAGTGGTATACCGTCCACACGAGTCAATGAGTTATTGAGCTCAGAGGTTGAACTCAAGCCATTGATAGGAAAGTTGACCCGCGGGTTAACCAGGCCTGAGAGTGTTTGTGAGTTGATCAGTGGTATACCGTCCACACGAGTCAATGAGTTATTGAGCTCAGAGGTTGTACTCAAGCCATTGATAGGAACGTTGACCCGCGTGTTAACCAGGCTTAAGAGTGTTTGTGAGTTGATCAGTGGTATACCGTCCACACGAGTCAATGAGTTATTGAGCTCAGAGGTTGAACTCAAGCCATTGATAGGAACGTTGACCCGCGTGTTGACCAGGCTTAAGAGTGTTTGTGAGTTGATCAGTGGTATACCGTCCACACGAGTCAATGAGTTATTGAGCTCAGAGGTTGAACTCAAGCCATTGATAGGAACGTTGACCCGCGTGTTAACCAGGCTTAAGAGTGTTTGTGAGTTGATCAGTGGTATACCGTCCACACGAGTCAATGAGTTATTGAGCTCAGAGGTTGAACTCAAGCCATTGATAGGAACGTTGACCCGCGTGTTAACCAGGCTTGAGAGTGTTTGTGAGTTGATCAGTGGTATACCGTCCACACGAGTCAATGAGTTATTGAGCTCAGAGGTTGAACTCAAGCCATTGATAGGAACGTTGACCCGCGTGTTAACCAGGCTTGAGAGTGTTTGTGAGTTGATCAGTGGTATACCGTCCACACGAGTCAATGAGTTATTGAGCTCAGAGGTTGAACTCAAGCCATTGATAGGAACGTTGACCCGCGTGTTAACCAGGCTTGAGAGTGTTTGTGAGTTGATCAGTGGTATACCGTCCACACGAGTCAATGAGTTATTGAGCTCAGAGGTTGAACTCAAGCCATTGATAGGAACGTTGACCCGCGTGTTAACCAGGCTTGAGAGTGTTTGTGAGTTGATCAGTGGTATACCGTCCACACGAGTCAATGAGTTATTGAGCTCAGAGGTTGAACTCAAGCCATTGATAGGAACGTTGACCCGCGTGTTAACCAGGCTTGAGAGTGTTTGTGAGTTGATCAGTGGTATACCGTCCACACGAGTCAATGAGTTATTGAGCTCAGAGGTTGAACTCAAGCCATTGATAGGAACGTTGACCCGCGTGTTAACCAGGCTTGAGAGTGTTTGTGAGTTGATCAGTGGTATACCGTCCACACGAGTCAATGAGTTATTGAGCTCAGAGGTTGAACTCAAGCCATTGATAGGAACGTTGACCCGCATGTTAACCAGGCTTGAGAGTGTTTGTGAGTTGATCAGTGGTATACCGTCCACACGAGTCAATGAGTTATTGAGCTCAGAGGTTGAACTCAAGCCATTGATAGGAACGTTGACCCGCGTGTTAACCAGGCTTGAGAGTGTTTGTGAGTTGATCAGTGGTATACCGTCCACACGAGTCAATGAGTTATTGAGCTCAGAGGTTGAACTCAAGCCAATGATAGGAACGTAGACCCGCGTGTTAACCAGGCTTGAGAGTGTTTGTGAGTTGATCAGTGGTATACCGTCCACACGAGTCAATGAGTTATTGAGCTCAGAGGTTGAACTCAAGCCATTGATAGGAACGTTGACCCGCGTGTAAACCATGCTTGAGAGTGTTTGTGAGTTGATCAGTGGTATACCGTCCACACGAGTCAATGAGTTATTGAGCTCAGAGGTTGAACTCAAGCCATTGATAGGAACGTTGACCCGCGTGTTAACCAGGCTTGAGAGTGTTTGTGAGTTGATCAGTGGTATACCGTCCACACGAGTCAATGAGTTATTGAGCTCAGAGGTTGAACTCAAGCCATTGATAGGAACGTTGACCCGCGTGTTAACCAGGCTTGAGAGTGTTTGTGAGTTGATCAGTGGTATACCGTCCACACGAGTCAATGAGTTATTGAGCTCAGAGGTTGAACTCAAGCCATTGATAGGAACGTTGACCCGCGTGTTAACCAGGCTTGAGAGTGTTTGTGTGTTGATCAGTGGTATACCGTCCACACGAGTCAATGAGTTATTGAGCTCAGAGGTTGAACTCAAGCCATTGATAGGAACGTTGACCCGCGTGTTAACCAGGCTTGAGAGTGTTTGTGAGTTGATCAGTGGTATACCGTCCACACGAGTCAATGAGTTATTGAGCTCAGAGGTTGAACTCAAGCCATTGATAGGAACGTTGACCCGCGTGTTAACCAGGCTTGAGAGTGTTTGTGTGTTGATCAGTGGTATACCGTCCACACGAGTCAATGAGTTATTGAGCTCAGAGGTTGACTGCCATTGATAGGAACGTTGACCCGCGTGTTAACCAGGCTTGAGAGTGTTTGTGAGTTGATCAGTGGTATACCGTCCACACGAGTCAATGAGTTATTGAGCTCAGAGGTTGAACTCAAGCCATTGATAGGAACGTTGACCCGCGTGTTAACCAGGCTTGAGAGTGTTTGTGTGTTGATCAGTGGTATACCGTCCACACGAGTCAATGAGTTATTGAGCTCAGAGGTTGACTGCCATTGATAGGAACGTTGACCCGCGTGTTAACCAGGCTTGAGAGTGTTTGTGAGTTGATCAGTGGTATACCGTCCACACGAGTCAATGAGTTATTGAGCTCAGAGGTTGAACTCAAGCCATTGATAGGAACGTTGACCCGCGTGTTAACCAGGCTTGAGAGTGTTTGTGAGTTGATCAGTGGTAAACCGTCCACACGAGTCAATGAGTTATTGAGCTCAGAGGTTGAACTCAAGCCATTGATAGGAAAGTTGACCCGCGTGTTAACCAGGCTTGAGAGTGTTTGTGAGTTGATCAGTGGTATACCGTCCACACGAGTCAGTGAGTTATTGAGCTCAGAGGTTGAACTCAAGCCATTGATAGGAACGTTGACCCGCATGTTAACCAGGCTTGAGAGTGTTTGTGAGTTGATCAGTGGTATACCGTCCACACGAGTCAATGAGTTATTGAGCTCAGAGGTTGAACTAAAGCCATTGATAGGAACGTTGACCCGCGTGTTAACCAGGCTTGAGAGTGTTTGTGAGTTGATCAGTGGTATACCGTCCACACGAGTCAATGAGTTATTGAGCTCAGAGGTTGAACTCAAGCCATTGATAGGAACGTTGACCCGCATGTTAACCAGGCTTGAGAGTGTTTGTGAGTTGATCAGTGGTATACCGTCCACACGAGTCAATGAGTTATTGAGCTCAGAGGTTGAACTCAAGCCATTGATAGGAACGTTGACCCGCGTGTTAATCAGGCTTGAGAGTGTTTGTGAGTTGATCAGTGGTATACCGTCCACACGAGTCAATGAGTTATTGAGCTCAGAGGTTGAACTCAAGCCATTTATAGGAACGTTGACCCGCATGTTAACCAGGCTTGAGAGTGTTTGTGAGTTGATCAGTGGTATACCGTCCACACGAGTCAATGAGTTATTGAGCTCAGAGGTTGACTGCCATTGATAGGAACGTTGACCCGCGTGTTAACCAGGCTTGAGAGTGTTTGTGAGTTGATCAGTGGTATACCGTCCACACGAGTCAATGAGTTATTGAGCTCAGAGGTTGAACTCAAGCCATTGATAGGAACGTTGACCCGCGTGTTAATCAGGCTTGAGAGTGTTTGTGAGTTGATCAGTGGTATACCGTCCACACGAGTCAATGAGTTATTGAGCTCAGAGGTTGAACTCAAGCCATTGATAGGAACGTTGACCCGCATGTTAACCAGGCTTGAGAGTGTTTGTGAGTTGATCAGTGGTATACCGTCCACACGAGTCAATGAGTTATTGAGCTCAGAGGTTGAACTCAAGCCATTGATAGGAACGTTGACCCGCGTGTTAACCAGGCTTGAGAGTGTTTGTGAGTTGATCAGTGGTATACCGTCCACACGAGTCAGTGAGTTATTGATCTCAGAGGTTGAACTCAAGCCATTGATAGGAACGTTGACCCGCGTGTTAACCAGGCTTGAGAGTGTTTATGAGTTGATCAGTGGTATACCGTCCACACGAGTCAATGAGTTATTGAGCTCAGAGGTTGAACTCAAGCCATTGATAGGAACGTTGACCCGCGTGTTAACCAGGCTTGAGAGTGTTTGTGAGTTGATCAGTGGTATACCGTCCACACGAGTCAATGAGTTATTGAGCTCAGAGGTTGAACTCAAGCCATTGATAGGAACGTTGACCCGCGTGTTAACCAGGCTTGAGAGTGTTTGTGAGTTGATCAGTGGTATACCGTCCACACGAGTCAATGAGTTATTGATCTCAGAGGTTGAACTCAAGCCATTGATAGGAACGTTAACCCGCATGTTAACCAGGCTTGAGAGTGTTTGTGTGTTGATCAGTGGTATACCGTCCACACGAGTCAATGAGTTATTGAGCTCAGAGGTTGAACTCAAGCCATTGATAGGAACGTTGACCCGCGTGTTAACCAGGCTTGAGAGTGTTTGTGAGTTGATCAGTGGTATACCGTCCACACGAGTCATTGAGTTATTGAGCTCAGAGGTTGAACTCAAGCCATTGATAGGAACGTTGACCCGCGTGTTAACCAGGCTTGAGAGTGTTTGTGAGTTGATCAGTGGTATACCGTCCACACGAGTCAATGAGTTATTGAGCTCAGAGGTTGAACTCAAGCCATTGATAGGAACGTTGACCCGCGTGTTAACCAGGCTTGAGAGTGTTTGTGAGTTGATCAGTGGTATACCGTCCACACGAGTCAATGAGTTATTGAGCTCAGAGGTTGAACTCAAGCCATTGATAGGAACGTTGACCCGCATGTTAACCAGGCTTGAGAGTGTTTGTGAGTTGATCAGTGGTATACCGTCCACACGAGTCAATGAGTTATTGAGCTCAGAGGTTGAACTCAAGCCATTGATAGGAACGTTGACCCGCGTGTTAACCAGGCTTGAGAGTGTTTGTGAGTTGATCAGTGGTATACCGTCCACACGAGTCAATGAGTTATTGAGCTCAGAGGTTGAACTCAAGCCATTGATAGGAACGTTGACCCGCGTGTTAACCAGGCTTGAGAGTGTTTGTGAGTTGATCAGTGGTTTACCGTCCACACGAGTCAATGAGTTATTGAGCTCAGAGGTTGACTGCCATTGATAGGAACGTTGACCCGCGTGTTAACCAGGTTAGAGAGTGTTTGTGAGTTGATCAGTGGTATACCGTCCACACGAGTCAATGAGTTATTGAGCTCAGGGGTTGACTGCCATTGATAGGAACGTTGACCCGCGTGTTAACCAGGCTTGAGAGTGTTTGTGAGTTGATCAGTGGTATACCGTCCACACGAGTCAATGAGTTATTGAGCTCAGAGGTTGACTGCCATTGATAGGAACGTTGACCCGCGTGTTAACCAGGCTTGAGAGTGTTTGTGAGTTGATCAGTGGTATACCGTCCACACGAGTCAATGAGTTATTGAGCTCAGAGGTTGACTGCCATTGATAGGAACGTTGACCCGCGTGTTAACCAGGTTAGAGAGTGTTTGTGAGTTGATCAGTGGTATACCGTCCACACGAGTCAATGAGTTATTGAGCTCAGAGGTTGAACTAAAGCCATTGATAGGAACGTTGACCCGCATGTTAACCAGGCTTGAGAGTGTTTGTGAGTTGATCAGTGGTTTACCGTCCACACGAATCAATGAGTTATTGAGCTCAGAGGTTGAACTAAAGCCATTGATAGGAACGTTGACCCGCATGTTAACCAGGCTTGAGAGTGTTTGTGAGTTGATCAGTGGTTTACCGTCCACACGAGTCAATGAGTTATTGAGCTCAGAGGTTGAACTCAAGCCATTGATAGGAACGTTGACCCGCGTGTTAACCAGGCTTGAGAGTGTTTGTAAGTTGATCAGTGGTATACCGTCCACACGAGTCAATGAGTTATTGAGCTCAGAGGTTGAACTCAAGCCATTGATAGGAACGTTGACCCGCATGTTAACCAGGCTTGAGAGTGTTTGTGAGTTGATCAGTGGTATACCGTCCACACGAGTCAATGAGTTATTGAGCTCAGAGGTTGAACTCAAGCCATTGATAGGAACGTTGACCCGCGTGTTAACCAGGCTTGAGAGTGTTTGTGAGTTGATCAGTGGTATACCGTCCACACGAGTCAATGAGTTATTGAGCTCAGAGGTTGAACTCCAGCCATTGATAGGAACGTTGACCCGCGTGTTAACCAGGCTTGAGAGTGTTTGTGAGTTGATCAGTGGTATACCGTCCACACGAGTCAATAAGTTATTGAGCTCAGAGGTTGAACTCAAGCCATTGATAGGAACGTTGACCCGCGTGTTAACCAGGCTTGAGAGTGTTTGTGAGTTGATCAGTGGTATACCGTCCACACGAGTCAATGAGTTATTGAGCTCAGAGGTTGAACTCAAGCCATTGATAGGAACGTTGACCCGCGTGTTAACCAGGCTTGAGAGTGTTTGTGAGTTGATCAGTGGTATACCGTCCACACGAGTCAATAAGTTATTGAGCTCAGAGGTTGAACTCAAGCCATTGATAGGAACGTTGACCCGCGTGTTAACCAGGCTTGAGAGTGTTTGTGAGTTGATCAGTGGTATACCGTCCACACGAGTCAATAAGTTATTGAGCTCAGAGGTTGAACTCAAGCCATTGATAGGAACGTTGACCCGCGTGTTAACCAGGCTTGAGAGTGTTTGTGAGTTGATCAGTGGTATACCGTCCACACGAGTCAATGAGTTATTGAGCTCAGAGGTTGAACTCAAGCCATTGATAGGAACGTTGACCCGCGTGTTAACCAGGCTTGAGAGTGTTTGTGAGTTGATCAGTGGTATACCGTCCACACGAGTCAATGAGTTATTGAGCTCAGAGGTTGAACTCAAGCCATTGATAGGAACGTTGACCCGCGTGTTAACCAGGCTTGAGAGTGTTTGTGAGTTGATCAGTGGTATACCGTCCACACGAGTCAATGAGTTATTGAGCTCAGAGGTTGAACTCAAGCCATTGATGGGTACGTTGACCCGCGTGTTAACCAGGCTTGAGAGTGTTTGTAAGTTGATCAGCGGTATACCGTCCACACGAGTCAATGAGTTATTGAGCTCAGAGGTTGAACTCAAGCCATTGATAGGAACGTTGACCCGCGTGTTAACCAGGCTTGAGAGTGTTTGTGAGTTGATCAGTGGTATACCGTCCACACGAGTCAATGAGTTATTGAGCTCAGAGGTTGAACTAAAGCCATTGATAGGAACGTTGACCCGCGTGTTAACCAGGCTTGAGAGTGTTTGTGAGTTGATCAGTGGTATACCGTCCACACGAGTCAATGAGTTATTGAGCTCAGAGGTTGAACTAAAGCCATTGATAGGAACGTTGACCCGCGTGTTAACCAGGCTTGAGAGTGTTTGTGAGTTGATCAGTGGTATACCGTCCACACGAGTCAATGAGTTATTGAGCTCAGAGGTTGAACTCAAGCCATTGATAGGAACGTTGACCCGCGTGTTAACCAGGCTTGAGAGTGTTTGTAAGTTGATCAGTGGTATACCGTCCACACGAGTCAATGAGTTATTGAGCTCAGAGGTTGAACTCAAGCCATTGATAGGAACGTTGACCCGCGTGTTAACCAGGCTTGAGAGTGTTTGTGAGTTGATCAGTGGTATACCGTCCACACGAGTCAATGAGTTATTGAGCTCATAGGTTGAACTCAAGCTATTGATAGGAACGTTGACCCGCGTGTTAACCAGGCTTGAGAGTGTTTGTGAGTTTATCAGTGGTATACCGTCCACACGAGTCAATGAGTTATTGAGCTCAGAGGTTGACTGCCATTGATAGGAACGTTGACCCGCGTGTTAACCAGGCTTGAGAGTGTTTGTGAGTTGATCAGTGGTATACCGTCCACACGAGTCAATGAGTTATTAAGCTCAGAGGTTGAACTCAAGCCATTGATAGGAACGTTGACCCGCGTGTTGACCAGGCTTGAGAGTGTTTGTGAGTTGATCAGTGGTATACCGTCCACACGAGTCAATGAGTTATTGAGCTCAGAGGTTGAACTCAAGCCATTGATAGGAACGTTGACCCGCGTGTTAACCAGGCTTAAGAGTGTTTGTGAGTTGATCAGTGGTATACCGTCCACACGAGTCAATGAGTTATTGAGCTCAGAGGTTGAACTCAAGCCATTGATAGGAACGTTGACCCGCGTGTTAACCAGGCTTAAGAGTGTTTGTGAGTTGATCAGTGGTATACCGTCCACACGAGTCAATGAGTTATTGAGCTCAGAGGTTGAACTCAAGCCATTGATAGGAACGTTGACCCGCGTGTTAACCAGGCTTGAGAGTGTTTGTGAGTTGATCAGTGGTATACCGTCCACACGAGTCAATGAGTTATTGAGCTCAGAGGTTGAACTCCAGCCATTGATAGGAACGTTGACCCGCGTGTTAACCAGGCTTGAGAGTGTTTGTGAGTTGATCAGTGGTATACCGTCCACACGAGTCAATGAGTTATTGAGCTCAGAGGTTGAACTCAAGCCATTGATAGGAACGTTGACCCGCGTGTTAACCAGGCTTAAGAGTGTTTGTGAGTTGATCAGTGGTATACCGTCCACACGAGTCAATGAGTTATTGAGCTCAGAGGTTGAACTCAAGCCATTGATAGGAACGTTGACCCGCGTGTTAACCAGGCTTGATAGTGTTTGTGAGTTGATCAGTGGTATACCGTCCACACGAGTCAATGAGTTATTGAGCTCAGAGGTTGAACTCAAGCCATTGATGGGAACGTTGACCCGCGTGTTACCCAGGCTTAAGAGTGTTTGTGAGTTGATCAGTGGTATACCGTCCACACGAGTCAATGAGTTATTGAGCTCAGAGGTTGAACTCCAGCCATTGATAGGAACGTTGACCCGCGTGTTAACCAGGCCTGAGAGTGTTTGTGAGTTGATCAGTGGTATACCGTCCACACGAGTCAATGAGTTATTGAGCTCAGAGGTTGAACTCAAGCCATTGATAGGAACGTTGACCCGCGTGTTAACCAGGCTTGAGAGTGTTTGTGAGTTGATCAGTGGTATACCGTCCACACGAGTCAATGAGTTATTGAGCTCAGAGGTTGAACTCAAGCCATTGATAGGAACGTTGACCCGCGTGTTAACCAGGCTTGAGAGTGTTTGTGAGTTGATCAGTGGTATACCGTCCACACGAGTCAATGAGTTATTGAGCTTAGAGGTTGACTGCCATTGATGGGAACGTTGACCCGCGTGTTAACCAGGCTTGAGAGTGTTTGTGAGTTGATCAGTGGTATACCGTCCACACGAGTCAATGAGTTATTGAGCTCAGAGGTTGAACTCAAGCCATTGATAGGAACGTTGACCCGCGTGTTAACCAGGCTTGAGAGTGTTTGTGAGTTGATCAGTGGTATACCGTCCACACGAGTCAATGAGTTATTGAGCTCAGAGGTTGAACTCAAGCCATTGATAGGAACGTTGACCCGCGTGTTAACCAGGCTTGAGAGTGTTTGTGAGTTGATCAGTGGTATACCGTCCACACGAGTCAATGAGTTATTGAGCTCAGAGGTTGAACTCAAGCCATTGATAGGAACGTTGACCCGCGTGTTAACCAGGCTTGAGAGTGTTTGTGAGTTGATCAGTGGTATACCGTCCACACGAGTCAATGAGTTATTGAGCTCAGAGGTTGAACTCAAGCCATTGATAGGAACGTTTACCCGCGTGTTAACCAGGCTTGAGAGTGTTTGTGAGTTGATCAGTGGTATACCGTCCACACGAGTCAATGAGTTATTGAGCTCAGAGGTTGACTGCCATTGATAGGAACGTTGACCCGCGTGTTAACCATGCCTGAGAGTGTTTGTGAGTTGATCAGTGGTATACCGTCCACACGAGTCAATGAGTTATTGAGCTCAGAGGTTGAACTCAAGCCATTGATAGGAACGTTGACCCGCGTGTTAACCAGGCTTGAGAGTGTTTGTGAGTTGATCAGTGGTATACCGTCCACACGAGTCAATGAGTTATTGTGCTCAGAGGTTGAACTCAAGCCATTGATAGAGACGTTGACCCGCATGTTAACCAGGCTTGAGAGTGTTTGTGAGTTGATCAGTGGTATACCGTCCACACAAGTCGATGAGTTATTGAGCTCAGAGGTTGAACTCCAGCCATTGATATTAACGTTGAACCGCGTGTTAACCAGGCTTGAGAGTGTTTGTGAGTTGATCAGTGGTATACCGTCCACACGAGTCAATGACGTATTGTGCTCAGAGGTTGAACTCAAGCCATTGATAGGAACGTTGACCCGCATGTTAACCAGGCTTGAGAGTGTTTGTGAGTTGATCAGTGGTATACCGTCCACACGAGTCAGTGAGTTATTGAGCTCAGAGGTTGAACTCAAGCCATTGATATTAACGTTGAACCGCGTGTTAACCAGGCTTGAGAGTGTTTGTGTGTTGATCAGTGGTATACCGTCCACACGAGTCAATGAGTTATTGAGCTCAGAGGTTGAACTCAAGCCATTGATAGGAACGTTGACCCGCATGTTAACCAGGCTTGAGAGTGTTTGTGAGTTGATCAGTGGTATACCGTCCACACGAGTCAATGAGTTATTGAGCTCAGAGGTTGAACTCAAGCCATTGATAGGAACGTTGACCCGCGTGTTAACCAGGCTTGAGAGTGTTTGTGAGTTGATCAGTGGTATACCGTCCACACGAGTCAATGAGTTATTGAGCTCAGAGGTTGAACTCAAGCCATTGATAGGAACGTTGACCCGCGTGTTAACCAGGCTTGAGAGTGTTTGTGAGTTGATCAGTGGTATACCGTCCACACGAGTCAATGAGTTATTGAGCTCAGAGGTTGAACTCAAGCCATTGATAGGAACGTTGACCCGCATGTTAACCAGGCTTGAGAGTGTTTGTGAGTTGATCAGTGGTATACCGTCCACACGAGTCAATGAGTTATTGAGCTCAGAGGTTGAACTCAAGCCATTGATAGGAACGTTGACCCGCGTGTTAACCAGGCTTGAGAGTGTTTGTGAGTTGATCAGTGGTATACCGTCCACACGAGTCAATGAGTTATTGAGCTCAGAGGTTGAACTCAAGCCATTGATAGGAACGTTGACCCGCGTGTTAACCAGGCTTGAGAGTGTTTGTGAGTTGATCAGTGGTATACCGTCCACACGAGTCAATGAGTTATTGAGCTCAGAGGTTGAACTCAAGCCATTGATAGGAACGTTGACCCGCGTGTTAACCAGGCTTGAGAGTGTTTGTGAGTTGATCAGTGGTATACCGTCCACACGAGTCAATGAGTTATTGAGCTCAGAGGTTGAACTCAAGCCATTGATAGGAACGTTGACCCGCGTGTTAACCAGGCTTGAGAGTGTTTGTGAGTTGATCAGTGGTATACCGTCCACACGAGTCAATGAGTTATTGAGCTCAGAGGTTGAACTCAAGCCATTGATAGGAACGTTGACCCGCGTGTTAACCAGGCTTGACAGTGTTTGTGAGTTGATCAGTGGTATACCGTCCACACGAGTCAATGAGTTATTGAGCTCAGAGGTTGAACTCAAGCCATTGATAGGAACGTTGAACCGCGTGTTAACCAGGCTTGAGAGTGTTTGTGAGTTGATCAGTGGTATACCGTCCACACGAGTCAATGAGTTATTGAGCTCAGAGGTTGAACTCAAGCCATTGATAGGAACTTTGACCCGCGTGTTAACCAGGCTTGAGAGTGTTTGTGAGTTGATCAGTGGTAAACCGTCCACACGAGTCAATGAGTTATTGAGCTCAGAGGTTGAACTAAAGCCATTGATAGGAACGTTGACCCGCGTGTTAACCAGGCTTGAGAGTGTTTGTGAGTTGATCAGTGGTATACCGTCCACACGAGTCAATGAGTTATTGAGCTCAGAGGTTGAACTCAAGCCATTGATAGGAACGTTGACCCGCGTGTTAGCCAGGCTTGAGAGTGTTTGTGAGTTGATCAGTGGTATACCGTCCACACGAGTCAATGAGTTATTGAGCTCAGAGGTTGAACTCAAGCCATTGATAGGAACGTTGACCCGCGTGTTAACCAGGCTTGAGAGTGTTTGTAAGTTGATCAGTGGTATACCGTCCACACGAGTCAATGAGTTATTGAGCTCAGAGGTTGAACTCAAGCCATTGATGGGAACGTTGACCCGCGTGTTAACCAGGCTTAACAGTGTTTGTGAGTTGATCAGTGGTATACCGTCCACACGAGTCAATGAGTTATTGAGCTCAGAGGTTGAACTCAAGCCATTGATAGGAACGTTGACCCGCGTGTTAACCAGGCTTGAGAGTGTTTGTGAGTTGATCAGTGGTATACCGTCCACACGAGTCAATGAGTTATTGAGCTCAGAGGTTGAACTCAAGCCATTGATAGGAACGTTGACCCGCGTGTTAGCCAGGCTTGAGAGTGTTTGTGAGTTGATCAGTGGTATACCGTCCACACGAGTCAATGAGTTATTGAGCTCAGAGGTTGAACTCAAGCCATTGATAGGAACGTTGACCCGCGTGTTAACCAGGCTTGAGAGTGTTTGTGAGTTGATCAGTGGTATACCGTCCACACGAGTCAATGAGTTATTGAGCTCAGAGGTTGACTGCCATTGATAGGAACGTTGACCCGCGTGTTAACCAGGCTTGAGAGTGTTTGTGAGTTGATCAGTGGTATACCGTCCACACGAGTCAATGAGTTATTGAGCTCAGAGGTTGAACTCAAGCCATTGATAGGAACGTTGACCCGCGTGTTAACCAGGCTTGAGAGTGTTTGTGAGTTGATCAATGGTATACCGTCCACACGAGTCAATGAGTTATTGAGCTCAGAGGTTGAACTCAAGCCATTGATAGGAACGTTGACCCGCGTGTTAACCAGGCTTAAGAGTGTTTGTGGGTTGATCAGTGGTATACCGTCCACACGAGTCAATGAGTTATTGAGCTCAGAGGTTGAACTCAAGCCATTGATAGGAACGTTGACCCGCGTGTTAACCAGGCTTAAGAGTGTTTGTGGGTTGATCAGTGGTATACCGTCAACACGAGTCAATGAGTTATTGAGCTCAGAGGTTGAACTCAAGCCATTGATAGGAACGTTGACCCGCGTGTTAAAAAGGCTTGAGAGTGTTTGTGAGTTGATCAATGGTATACCGTCCACACGAGTCAATGAGTTATTGAGCTCAGAGGTTGAACTCAAGCCATTGATAGGAACGTTGACCCGCGTGTTAACCAGGCTTGAGAGTGTTTGTGAGTTGATCAGTGGTATACCGTCCACACGAATCAATGAGTTATTGAGCTCAGAGGTTGAAATCAAGCCATTGATAGGAACGTTGACCCGCGTGTTAACCAGGCTTGAGAGTGTTTGTGAGTTGATCAGTGGTATACCGTCCACACGAGTCAATGAGTTATTGAGCTCAGAGGTTGACTGCCATTGATAGGAACGTTGACCCGCGTGTTAACCAGGCTTGAGAGTGTTTGTGAGTTGATCAGTGGTATACCGTCCACACGAGTCAATGAGTTATTGAGCTCAGAGGTTGAACTCAAGCCATTGATAGGAACGTTGACCCGCGTGTTAACCAGGCTTGAGAGTGTTTGTGAGTTGATCAGTGGTATACCGTCCACACGAGTCAATGAGTTATTGAGCTCAGAGGTTGAACTCAAGCCATTGATAGGAACGTTGACCCGCGTGTTAACCAGGCTTGAGAGTGTTTGTGAGTTGATCAGTGGTATACCGTCCACACGAGTCAATGAGTTATTGAGCTCAGAGGTTGAACTCAAGCCATTGATAGGAACGTTGACCCGCGTGTTAACCAGGCTTGAGAGTGTTTGTGAGTTGATCAGTGGTATACCGTCCACACGAGTCAATGAGTTATTGAGCTCAGAGGTTGAACTCATGCCATTGATAGGAACGTTGACCCGCGTGTTAACCAGGCTTGAGAGTGTTTGTGAGTTGATCAGTGGTATACCGTCCACACGAGTCAATGAGTTATTGAGCTCAGAGGTTGAACTCCAGCCATTGATAGGAACGTTGACCCGCATGTTAACCAGGCTTGAGAGTGTTTGTGAGTTGATCAGTGGTTTACCGTCCACACGAGTCAATGAGTTATTGAGCTCAGAGGTTGAACTCAAGCCATTGATAGGAACGTTGACCCGCGTGTTAACCAGGCTTGACAGTGTTTGTGAGTTGATCAGTGGTATACCGTCCACACGAGTCAATGAGTTATTGAGCTCAGAGGTTGAACTCAAGCCATTGATAGGAACGTTGAACCGCGTGTTAACCAGGCTTGAGAGTGTTTGTGAGTTGATCAGTGGTATACCGTCCACACGAGTCAATGAGTTATTGAGCTCAGAGGTTGAACTAAAGCCATTGATAGGAACGTTGACCCGCGTGTTAACCAGGCTTGAGAGTGTTTGTGAGTTGATCAGTGGTATACCGTCCACACGAGTCAATGAGTTATTGAGCTCAGAGGTTGAACTCAAGCCATTGATAGGAACGTTGACCCGCGTGTTAGCCAGGCTTGAGAGTGTTTGTGAGTTGATCAGTGGTATACCGTCCACACGAGTCAATGAGTTATTGAGCTCAGAGGTTGAACTCAAGCCATTGATAGGAACGTTGACCCGCGTGTTAACCAGGCTTGAGAGTGTTTGTGAGTTGATCAGTGGTATACCGTCCACACGAATCAATGAGTTATTGAGCTCAGAGGTTGAAATCAAGCCATTGATAGGAACGTTGACCCGCGTGTTAACCAGGCTTGAGAGTGTTTGTGAGTTGATCAGTGGTATACCGTCCACACGAGTCAATGAGTTATTGAGCTCAGAGGTTGACTGCCATTGATAGGAACGTTGACCCGCGTGTTAACCAGGCTTGAGAGTGTTTGTGAGTTGATCAGTGGTATACCGTCCACACGAGTCAATGAGTTATTGAGCTCAGAGGTTGAACTCAAGCCATTGATAGGAACGTTGACCCGCGTGTTAACCAGGCTTGAGAGTGTTTGTGAGTTGATCAGTGGTATACCGTCCACACGAGTCAATGAGTTATTGAGCTCAGAGGTTGAACTCAAGCCATTGATAGGAACGTTGACCCGCGTGTTAACCAGGCTTGAGAGTGTTTGTGAGTTGATCAGTGGTATACCGTCCACACGAGTCAATGAGTTATTGAGCTCAGAGGTTGAACTCAAGCCATTGATAGGAACGTTGACCCGCGTGTTAACCAGGCTTGAGAGTGTTTGTGAGTTGATCAGTGGTATACCGTCCACACGAGTCAATGAGTTATTGAGCTCAGAGGTTGAACTCATGCCATTGATAGGAACGTTGACCCGCGTGTTAACCAGGCTTGAGAGTGTTTGTGAGTTGATCAGTGGTATACCGTCCACACGAGTCAATGAGTTATTGAGCTCAGAGGTTGAACTCCAGCCATTGATAGGAACGTTGACCCGCATGTTAACCAGGCTTGAGAGTGTTTGTGAGTTGATCAGTGGTTTACCGTCCACACGAGTCAATGAGTTATTGAGCTCAGAGGTTGAACTCAAGCCATTGATAGGAACTTTGACCCGCGTGTTAACCAGGCTTGAGAGTGTTTGTGAGTTGATCAGTGGTATACCGTCCACACGAGTCAATGAGTTATTGAGCTCAGGGGTTGAACTCAAGCCATTGATAGGAACGTTGACCCGCGTGTTAACCAGGCTTGAGAGTGTTTGTGAGTTGATCAGTGGTATACCGTCCACACGAGTCAATGAGTTATTGAGCTCAGAGGTTGAACTAAAGCCATTGATAGGAACGTTGACCCGCGTGTTAACCAGGCTTGAGAGTGTTTGTGAGTTGATCAGTGGTATACCGTCCACACGAGTCAATGAGTTATTGAGCTCAGAGGTTGAACTCAAGCCATTGATAGGAACGTTGACCCGCGTGTTAACCAGGCTTGAGAGTGTTTGTGAGTTGATCAGTGGTATACCGTCCACACGAGTCAATGAGTTATTGAGCTCAGAGGTTGAACTCAAGCCATTGATAGGAACGTTGACCCGCGTGTTAACCAGGCTTGAGAGTGTTTGTGAGTTGATCAGTGGTATACCGTCCACACGAGTCAATGAGTTATTGAGCTCAGAGGTTGAACTCCAGCCATTGATAGGAACGTTGACCCGCGTGTTAACCAGGCCTGAGAGTGTTTGTGAGTTGATCAGTGGTATACCGTCCACACGAGTCAATGAGTTATTGAGCTCAGAGGTTGAACTCAAGCCATTGATAGGAACGTTGACCCGCGTGTTAACCAGGCTTGAGAGTGTTTGTGAGTTGATCAGTGGTATACCGTCCACACGAGTCAATGAGTTATTGAGCTCAGAGGTTGAACTCAAGCCATTGATAGGAATTTTGACCCGCGTGTTAACCAGGCTTGAGAGTGTTTGTGAGTTGATCAGTGGTATACCGTCCACACGAGTCAATGAGTTATTGAGCTTAGAGGTTGACTGCCATTGATGGGAACGTTGACCCGCGTGTTAACCAGGCTTGATAGTGTTTGTGAGTTGATCAGTGGTATACCGTCCACACGAGTCAATGAGTTATTGAGCTCAGAGGTTGAACTCAAGCCATTGATAGGAACGTTGACCCGCGTGTTAACCAGGCTTGAGAGTGTTTGTGAGTTGATCAGTGGTATACCGTCCACACGAGTCAATGAGTTATTGAGCTCAGAGGTTGAACTCAAGCCATTGATAGGAACGTTGACCCGCGTGTTAACCAGGCTTGAGAGTGTTTGTGAGTTGATCAGTGGTATACCGTCCACACGAGTCAATGAGTTATTGAGCTCAGAGGTTGAACTCAAGCCATTGATAGGAACGTTGACCCGCGTGTTAACCAGGCTTGAGAGTGTTTGTGAGTTGATCAGTGGTATACCGTCCACACGAGTCAATGAGTTATTGAGCTCAGAGGTTGAACTCAAGCCATTGATAGGAACGTTGACCCGCGTGTTAACCAGGCTTGAGAGTGTTTGTGAGTTGATCAGTGGTATACCGTCCACACGAGTCAATGAGTTATTGAGCTCAGAGGTTGACTGCCATTGATAGGAACGTTGACCCGCGTGTTAACCATGCCTGAGAGTGTTTGTGAGTTGATCAGTGGTATACCGTCCACACGAGTCAATGAGTTATTGAGCTCAGAGGTTGAACTCAAGCCATTGATAGGAACGTTGACCCGCGTGTTAACCAGGCTTGAGAGTGTTTGTGAGTTGATCAGTGGTATACCGTCCACACGAGTCAATGAGTTATTGTGCTCAGAGGTTGAACTCAAGCCATTGATAGAGACGTTGACCCGCATGTTAACCAGGCTTGAGAGTGTTTGTGAGTTGATCAGTGGTATACCGTCCACACAAGTCGATGAGTTATTGAGCTCAGAGGTTGAACTCCAGCCATTGATATTAACGTTGAACCGCGTGTTAACCAGGCTTGAGAGTGTTTGTGAGTTGATCAGTGGTATACCGTCCACACGAGTCAATGACGTATTGTGCTCAGAGGTTGAACTCAAGCCATTGATAGGAACGTTGACCCGCATGTTAACCAGGCTTGAGAGTGTTTGTGAGTTGATCAGTGGTATACCGTCCACACGAGTCAGTGAGTTATTGAGCTCAGAGGTTGAACTCAAGCCATTGATATTAACGTTGAACCGCGTGTTAACCAGGCTTGAGAGTGTTTGTGTGTTGATCAGTGGTATACCGTCCACACGAGTCAATGAGTTATTGAGCTCAGAGGTTGAACTCAAGCCATTGATAGGAACGTTGACCCGCATGTTAACCAGGCTTGAGAGTGTTTGTGAGTTGATCAGTGGTATACCGTCCACACGAGTCAATGAGTTATTGAGCTCAGAGGTTGAACTCAAGCCATTGATAGGAACGTTGACCCGCGTGTTAACCAGGCTTGAGAGTGTTTGTGAGTTGATCAGTGGTATACCGTCCACACGAGTCAATGAGTTATTGAGCTCAGAGGTTGAACTCAAGCCATTGATAGGAACGTTGACCCGCGTGTTAACCAGGCTTGAGAGTGTTTGTGAGTTGATCAGTGGTATACCGTCCACACGAGTCAATGAGTTATTGAGCTCAGAGGTTGAACTCAAGCCATTGATAGGAACGTTGACCCGCATGTTAACCAGGCTTGAGAGTGTTTGTGAGTTGATCAGTGGTATACCGTCCACACGAGTCAATGAGTTATTGAGCTCAGAGGTTGAACTCAAGCCATTGATAGGAACGTTGACCCGCGTGTTAACCAGGCTTGAGAGTGTTTGTGAGTTGATCAGTGGTATACCGTCCACACGAGTCAATGAGTTATTGAGCTCAGAGGTTGAACTCAAGCCATTGATAGGAACGTTGACCCGCGTGTTAACCAGGCTTGAGAGTGTTTGTGAGTTGATCAGTGGTATACCGTCCACACGAGTCAATGAGTTATTGAGCTCAGAGGTTGAACTCAAGCCATTGATAGGAACGTTGACCCGCGTGTTAACCAGGCTTGAGAGTGTTTGTGAGTTGATCAGTGGTATACCGTCCACACGAGTCAATGAGTTATTGAGCTCAGAGGTTGAACTCAAGCCATTGATAGGAACGTTGACCCGCGTGTTAACCAGGCTTGAGAGTGTTTGTGAGTTGATCAGTGGTATACCGTCCACACGAGTCAATGAGTTATTGAGCTCAGAGGTTGAACTCAAGCCATTGATAGGAACGTTGACCCGCGTGTTAACCAGGCTTGACAGTGTTTGTGAGTTGATCAGTGGTATACCGTCCACACGAGTCAATGAGTTATTGAGCTCAGAGGTTGAACTCAAGCCATTGATAGGAACGTTGAACCGCGTGTTAACCAGGCTTGAGAGTGTTTGTGAGTTGATCAGTGGTATACCGTCCACACGAGTCAATGAGTTATTGAGCTCAGAGGTTGAACTCAAGCCATTGATAGGAACTTTGACCCGCGTGTTAACCAGGCTTGAGAGTGTTTGTGAGTTGATCAGTGGTAAACCGTCCACACGAGTCAATGATTTATTGAGCTCAGAGGTTGAACTAAAGCCATTGATAGGAACGTTGACCCGCGTGTTAACCAGGCTTGAGAGTGTTTGTGAGTTGATCAGTGGTATACCGTCCACACGAGTCAATGAGTTATTGAGCTCAGAGGTTGAACTCAAGCCATTGATAGGAACGTTGACCCGCGTGTTAGCCAGGCTTGAGAGTGTTTGTGAGTTGATCAGTGGTATACCGTCCACACGAGTCAATGAGTTATTGAGCTCAGAGGTTGAACTCAAGCCATTGATAGGAACGTTGACCCGCGTGTTAACCAGGCTTGAGAGTGTTTGTAAGTTGATCAGTGGTATACCGTCCACACGAGTCAATGAGTTATTGAGCTCAGAGGTTGAACTCAAGCCATTGATGGGAACGTTGACCCGCGTGTTAACCAGGCTTAACAGTGTTTGTGAGTTGATCAGTGGTATACCGTCCACACGAGTCAATGAGTTATTGAGCTCAGAGGTTGAACTCAAGCCATTGATAGGAACGTTGACCCGCGTGTTAACCAGGCTTGAGAGTGTTTGTGAGTTGATCAGTGGTATACCGTCCACACGAGTCAATGAGTTATTGAGCTCAGAGGTTGAACTCAAGCCATTGATAGGAACGTTGACCCGCGTGTTAGCCAGGCTTGAGAGTGTTTGTGAGTTGATCAGTGGTATACCGTCCACACGAGTCAATGAGTTATTGAGCTCAGAGGTTGAACTCAAGCCATTGATAGGAACGTTGACCCGCGTGTTAACCAGGCTTGAGAGTGTTTGTGAGTTGATCAGTGGTATACCGTCCACACGAGTCAATGAGTTATTGAGCTCAGAGGTTGACTGCCATTGATAGGAACGTTGACCCGCGTGTTAACCAGGCTTGAGAGTGTTTGTGAGTTGATCAGTGGTATACCGTCCACACGAGTCAATGAGTTATTGAGCTCAGAGGTTGAACTCAAGCCATTGATAGGAACGTTGACCCGCGTGTTAACCAGGCTTGAGAGTGTTTGTGAGTTGATCAATGGTATACCGTCCACACGAGTCAATGAGTTATTGAGCTCAGAGGTTGAACTCAAGCCATTGATAATAACGTTGACCCGCGTGTTAACCAGGCTTAAGAGTGTTTGTGGGTTGATCAGTGGTATACCGTCCACACGAGTCAATGAGTTATTGAGCTCAGAGGTTGAACTCAAGCCATTGATAGGAACGTTGACCCGCGTGTTAACCAGGCTTAAGAGTGTTTGTGGGTTGATCAGTGGTATACCGTCAACACGAGTCAATGAGTTATTGAGCTCAGAGGTTGAACTCAAGCCATTGATAGGAACGTTGACCCGCGTGTTAACCAGGCTTGAGAGTGTTTGTGAGTTGATCAATGGTATACCGTCCACACGAGTCAATGAGTTATTGAGCTCAGAGGTTGAACTCAAGCCATTGATAGGAACGTTGACCCGCGTGTTAACCAGGCTTGAGAGTGTTTGTGAGTTGATCAGTGGTATACCGTCCACACGAGTCAATGAGTTATTGAGCTCAGAGGTTGAACTCAAGCCATTGATAGGAACGTTGACCCGCGTGTTAACCAGGCTTGAGAGTGTTTGTGAGTTGATCAGTGGTATACCGTCCACACGAGTCAATGAGTTATTGAGCTCAGAGGTTGACTGCCATTGATAGGAACGTTGACCCGCGTGTTAACCAGGCTTGAGAGTGTTTGTGAGTTGATCAGTGGTATACCGTCCACACGAGTCAATGAGTTATTGAGCTCATAGGTTGAACTCAAGCCATTGATAGGAACGTTGACCCGCGTGTTAACCAGGCTTGAGAGTGTTTGTGAGTTGATCAGTGGTATACCGTCCACACGAGTCAATGAGTTATTGAGCTCAGAGGTTGAACTCAAGCCATTGATAGGAACGTTGACCCGCGTGTTAACCAGGCTTGAGAGTGTTTGTGAGTTGATCAGTGGTATACCGTCCACACGAGTCAATGAGTTATTGAGCTCAGAGGTTGAACTCAAGCCATTGATAGGAACGTTGACCCGCGTGTTAACCAGGCTTGAGAGTGTTTGTGAGTTGATCAGTGGTATACCGTCCACACGAGTCAATGAGTTATTGAGCTCAGAGGTTGAAATCATGCCATTGATAGGAACGTTGACCCGCGTGTTAACCAGGCTTGAGAGTGTTTGTGAGTTGATCAGTGGTATACCGTCCACACGAGTCAATGAGTTATTGAGCTCAGAGGTTGAACTCCAGCCATTGATAGGAACGTTGACCCGCATGTTAACCAGGCTTGAGAGTGTTTGTGAGTTGATCAGTGGTTTACCGTCCACACGAGTCAATGAGTTATTGAGCTCAGAGGTTGAACTCAAGCCATTGATAGGAACTTTGACCCGCGTGTTAACCAGGCTTGAGAGTGTTTGTGAGTTGATCAGTGGTATACCGTCCACACGAGTCAATGAGTTATTGAGCTCAGGGGTTGAACTCAAGCCATTGATAGGAACGTTGACCCGCGTGTTAACCAGGCTTGAGAGTGTTTGTGAGTTGATCAGTGGTATACCGTCCACACGAGTCAATGAGTTATTGAGCTCAGAGGTTGAACTAAAGCCATTGATAGGAACGTTGACCCGCGTGTTAACCAGGCTTGAGAGTGTTTGTGAGTTGATCAGTGGTATACCGTCCACACGAGTCAATGAGTTATTGAGCTCAGAGGTTGAACTCAAGCCATTGATAGGAACGTTGACCCGCGTGTTAACCAGGCTTGAGAGTGTTTGTGAGTTGATCAGTGGTATACCGTCCACACGAGTCAATGAGTTATTGAGCTCAGAGGTTGAACTCAAGCCATTGATAGGAACGTTGACCCGCGTGTTAACCAGGCTTGAGAGTGTTTGTGAGTTGATCAGTGGTATACCGTCCACACGAGTCAATGAGTTATTGAGCTCAGAGGTTGACTGCCATTGATAGGAACGTTGACCCGCGTGTTAACCAGGCTTGAGAGTGTTTGTGAGTTGATCAGTGTTAAACCGTCCACACGAGTCAATGAGTTATTAAGCTCAGAGGTTGAACTCAAGCCATTGATAGGAACGTTGACCCGCATGTTAACCAGGCTTGAGAGTGTTTGTGAGTTGATCAGTGGTATACCGTCCACACGAGTCAATGAGTTATTGAGCTCAGAGGTTGACTGCCATTGATAGGAACGTTGACCCGCGTGTAAACCATGCTTGAGAGTGTTTGTGAGTTGATCAGTGGTAAACCGTCCACACGAGTCAATGAGTTATTAAGCTCAGAGGTTGAACTCAAGCCATTGATAGGAACGTTGACCCGCGTGTTAACCAGGCTTGAGAGTGTTTGTGAGTTGATCAGTGGTATACCGTCCACACGAGTCAATGAGTTATTGAGCTCAGAGGTTGAACTCCAGCCATTGATAGGAACGTTGACCCGCGTGTTAACCAGGCCTGAGAGTGTTTGTGAGTTGATCAGTGGTATACCGTCCACACGAGTCAATGAGTTATTGAGCTCAGAGGTTGAACTCAAGCCATTGATAGGAACGTTGACCCGCGTGTTAACCAGGCTTGAGAGTGTTTGTGAGTTGATCAGTGGTATACCGTCCACACGAGTCAATGAGTTATTGAGCTCAGAGGTTGAACTCAAGCCATTGATAGGAACGTTGACCCGCGTGTTAACCAGGCTTGAGAGTGTTTGTGAGTTGATCAGTGGTATACCGTCCACACGAGTCAATGAGTTATTGAGCTTAGAGGTTGACTGCCATTGATGGGAACGTTGACCCGCGTGTTAACCAGGCTTGAGAGTGTTTGTGAGTTGATCAGTGGTATACCGTCCACACGAGTCAATGAGTTATTGAGCTCAGAGGTTGAACTCAAGCCATTGATAGGAACGTTGACCCGCGTGTTAACCAGGCTTGAGAGTGTTTGTGAGTTGATCAGTGGTATACCGTCCACACGAGTCAATGAGTTATTGAGCTCAGAGGTTGAACTCAAGCCATTGATAGGAACGTTGACCCGCGTGTTAACCAGGCTTGAGAGTGTTTGTGAGTTGATCAGTGGTATACCGTCCACACGAGTCAATGAGTTATTGAGCTCAGAGGTTGAACTCAAGCCATTGATAGGAACGTTGACCCGCGTGTTAACCAGGCTTGAGAGTGTTTGTGAGTTGATCAGTGGTATACCGTCCACACGAGTCAATGAGTTATTGAGCTCAGAGGTTGAACTCAAGCCATTGATAGGAACGTTGACCCGCGTGTTAACCAGGCTTGAGAGTGTTTGTGAGTTGATCAGTGGTATACCGTCCACACGAGTCAATGAGTTATTGAGCTCAGAGGTTGACTGCCATTGATAGGAACGTTGACCCGCGTGTTAACCATGCCTGAGAGTGTTTGTGAGTTGATCAGTGGTATACCGTCCACACGAGTCAATGAGTTATTGAGCTCAGAGGTTGAACTCAAGCCATTGATAGGAACGTTGACCCGCGTGTTAACCAGGCTTGAGAGTGTTTGTGAGTTGATCAGTGGTATACCGTCCACACGAGTCAATGAGTTATTGTGCTCAGAGGTTGAACTCAAGCCATTGATAGAGACGTTGACCCGCATGTTAACCAGGCTTGAGAGTGTTTGTGAGTTGATCAGTGGTATACCGTCCACACAAGTCGATGAGTTATTGAGCTCAGAGGTTGAACTCCAGCCATTGATATTAACGTTGAACCGCGTGTTAACCAGGCTTGAGAGTGTTTGTGAGTTGATCAGTGGTATACCGTCCACACGAGTCAATGACGTATTGTGCTCAGAGGTTGAACTCAAGCCATTGATAGGAACGTTGACCCGCATGTTAACCAGGCTTGAGAGTGTTTGTGAGTTGATCAGTGGTATACCGTCCACACGAGTCAGTGAGTTATTGAGCTCAGAGGTTGAACTCAAGCCATTGATATTAACGTTGAACCGCGTGTTAACCAGGCTTGAGAGTGTTTGTGTGTTGATCAGTGGTATACCGTCCACACGAGTCAATGAGTTATTGAGCTCAGAGGTTGAACTCAAGCCATTGATAGGAACGTTGACCCGCATGTTAACCAGGCTTGAGAGTGTTTGTGAGTTGATCAGTGGTATACCGTCCACACGAGTCAATGAGTTATTGAGCTCTTAGGTTGAACTCAAGCCATTGATAGGAACGTTGACCCGCGTGTTAACCAGGCTTGAGAGTGTTTGTGAGTTGATCAGTGGTATACCGTCCACACGAGTCAATGAGTTATTGAGCTCAGAGGTTGAACTCAAGCCATTGATAGGAACGTTGACCCGCGTGTTAACCAGGCTTGAGAGTGTTTGTGAGTTGATCAGTGGTATACCGTCCACACGAGTCAATGAGTTATTGAGCTCAGAGGTTGAACTCAAGCCATTGATAGGAACGTTGACCCGCATGTTAACCAGGCTTGAGAGTGTTTGTGAGTTGATCAGTGGTATACCGTCCACACGAGTCAATGAGTTATTGAGCTCAGAGGTTGAACTCAAGCCATTGATAGGAACGTTGACCCGCGTGTTAACCAGGCTTGAGAGTGTTTGTGAGTTGATCAGTGGTATACCGTCCACACGAGTCAATGAGTTATTGAGCTCAGAGGTTGAACTCAAGCCATTGATAGGAACGTTGACCCGCGTGTTAACCAGGCTTGAGAGTGTTTGTGAGTTGATCAGTGGTATACCGTCCACACGAGTCAATGAGTTATTGAGCTCAGAGGTTGAACTCAAGCCATTGATAGGAACGTTGACCCGCGTGTTAACCAGGCTTGAGAGTGTTTGTGAGTTGATCAGTGGTATACCGTCCACACGAGTCAATGAGTTATTGAGCTCAGAGGTTGAACTCAAGCCATTGATAGGAACGTTGACCCGCGTGTTAACCAGGCTTGAGAGTGTTTGTGAGTTGATCAGTGGTATACCGTCCACACGAGTCAATGAGTTATTGAGCTCAGAGGTTGAACTCAAGCCATTGATAGGAACGTTGACCCGCGTGTTAACCAGGCTTGACAGTGTTTGTGAGTTGATCAGTGGTATACCGTCCACACGAGTCAATGAGTTATTGAGCTCAGAGGTTGAACTCAAGCCATTGATAGGAACGTTGAACCGCGTGTTAACCAGGCTTGAGAGTGTTTGTGAGTTGATCAGTGGTATACCGTCCACACGAGTCAATGAGTTATTGAGCTCAGAGGTTGAACTCAAGCCATTGATAGGAACTTTGACCCGCGTGTTAACCAGGCTTGAGAGTGTTTGTGAGTTGATCAGTGGTAAACCGTCCACACGAGTCAATGAGTTATTGAGCTCAGAGGTTGAACTAAAGCCATTGATAGGAACGTTGACCCGCGTGTTAACCAGGCTTGAGAGTGTTTGTGAGTTGATCAGTGGTATACCGTCCACACGAGTCAATGAGTTATTGAGCTCAGAGGTTGAACTCAAGCCATTGATAGGAACGTTGACCCGCGTGTTAGCCAGGCTTGAGAGTGTTTGTGAGTTGATCAGTGGTATACCGTCCACACGAGTCAATGAGTTATTGAGCTCAGAGGTTGAACTCAAGCCATTGATAGGAACGTTGACCCGCGTGTTAACCAGGCTTGAGAGTGTTTGTAAGTTGATCAGTGGTATACCGTCCACACGAGTCAATGAGTTATTGAGCTCAGAGGTTGAACTCAAGCCATTGATGGGAACGTTGACCCGCGTGTTAACCAGGCTTAACAGTGTTTGTGAGTTGATCAGTGGTATACCGTCCACACGAGTCAATGAGTTATTGAGCTCAGAGGTTGAACTCAAGCCATTGATAGGAACGTTGACCCGCGTGTTAACCAGGCTTGAGAGTGTTTGTGAGTTGATCAGTGGTATACCGTCCACACGAGTCAATGAGTTATTGAGCTCAGAGGTTGAACTCAAGCCATTGATAGGAACGTTGACCCGCGTGTTAGCCAGGCTTGAGAGTGTTTGTGAGTTGATCAGTGGTATACCGTCCACACGAGTCAATGAGTTATTGAGCTCAGAGGTTGAACTCAAGCCATTGATAGGAACGTTGACCCGCGTGTTAACCAGGCTTGAGAGTGTTTGTGAGTTGATCAGTGGTATACCGTCCACACGAGTCAATGAGTTATTGAGCTCAGAGGTTGACTGCCATTGATAGGAACGTTGACCCGCGTGTTAACCAGGCTTGAGAGTGTTTGTGAGTTGATCAGTGGTATACCGTCCACACGAGTCAATGAGTTATTGAGCTCAGAGGTTGAACTCAAGCCATTGATAGGAACGTTGACCCGCGTGTTAACCAGGCTTGAGAGTGTTTGTGAGTTGATCAATGGTATACCGTCCACACGAGTCAATGAGTTATTGAGCTCAGAGGTTGAACTCAAGCCATTGATAATAACGTTGACCCGCGTGTTAACCAGGCTTAAGAGTGTTTGTGGGTTGATCAGTGGTATACCGTCCACACGAGTCAATGAGTTATTGAGCTCAGAGGTTGAACTCAAGCCATTGATAGGAACGTTGACCCGCGTGTTAACCAGGCTTAAGAGTGTTTGTGGGTTGATCAGTGGTATACCGTCAACACGAGTCAATGAGTTATTGAGCTCAGAGGTTGAACTCAAGCCATTGATAGGAACGTTGACCCGCGTGTTAACCAGGCTTGAGAGTGTTTGTGAGTTGATCAATGGTATACCGTCCACACGAGTCAATGAGTTATTGAGCTCAGAGGTTGAACTCAAGCCATTGATAGGAACGTTGACCCGCGTGTTAACCAGGCTTGAGAGTGTTTGTGAGTTGATCAGTGGTATACCGTCCACACGAGTCAATGAGTTATTGAGCTCAGAGGTTGAACTCAAGCCATTGATAGGAACGTTGACCCGCGTGTTAACCAGGCTTGAGAGTGTTTGTGAGTTGATCAGTGGTATACCGTCCACACGAGTCAATGAGTTATTGAGCTCAGAGGTTGACTGCCATTGATAGGAACGTTGACCCGCGTGTTAACCAGGCTTGAGAGTGTTTGTGAGTTGATCAGTGGTATACCGTCCACACGAGTCAATGAGTTATTGAGCTCAGAGGTTGAACTCAAGCCATTGATAGGAACGTTGACCCGCGTGTTAACCAGGCTTGAGAGTGTTTGTGAGTTGATCAGTGGTATACCGTCCACACGAGTCAATGAGTTATTGAGCTCAGAGGTTGAACTCAAGCCATTGATAGGAACGTTGACCCGCGTGTTAACCAGGCTTGAGAGTGTTTGTGAGTTGATCAGTGGTATACCGTCCACACGAGTCAATGAGTTATTGAGCTCAGAGGTTGAACTCAAGCCATTGATAGGAACGTTGACCCGCGTGTTAACCAGGCTTGAGAGTGTTTGTGAGTTGATCAGTGGTATACCGTCCACACGAGTCAATGAGTTATTGAGCTCAGAGGTTGAACTCATGCCATTGATAGGAACGTTGACCCGCGTGTTAACCAGGCTTGAGAGTGTTTGTGAGTTGATCAGTGGTATACCGTCCACACGAGTCAATGAGTTATTGAGCTCAGAGGTTGAACTCCAGCCATTGATAGGAACGTTGACCCGCATGTTAACCAGGCTTGAGAGTGTTTGTGAGTTGATCAGTGGTTTACCGTCCACACGAGTCAATGAGTTATTGAGCTCAGAGGTTGAACTCAAGCCATTGATAGGAACTTTGACCCGCGTGTTAACCAGGCTTGAGAGTGTTTGTGAGTTGATCAGTGGTATACCGTCCACACGAGTCAATGAGTTATTGAGCTCAGGGGTTGAACTCAAGCCATTGATAGGAACGTTGACCCGCGTGTTAACCAGGCTTGAGAGTGTTTGTGAGTTGATCAGTGGTATACGGTCCACACGAGTCAATGAGTTATTGAGCTCAGAGGTTGAACTAAAGCCATTGATAGGAACGTTGACCCGCGTGTTAACCAGGCTTGAGAGTGTTTGTGAGTTGATCAGTGGTATACCGTCCACACGAGTCAATGAGTTATTGAGCTCAGAGGTTGAACTCAAGCCATTGATAGGAACGTTGACCCGCGTGTTAACCAGGCTTGAGAGTGTTTGTGAGTTGATCAGTGGTATACCGTCCACACGAGTCAATGAGTTATTGAGCTCAGAGGTTGAACTCAAGCCATTGATAGGAACGTTGACCCGCGTGTTAACCAGGCTTGAGAGTGTTTGTGAGTTGATCAGTGGTATACCGTCCACACGAGTCAATGAGTTATTGAGCTCAGAGGTTGACTGCCATTGATAGGAACGTTGACCCGCGTGTTAACCAGGCTTGAGAGTGTTTGTGAGTTGATCAGTGGTAAACCGTCCACACGAGTCAATGAGTTATTAAGCTCAGAGGTTGAACTCAAGCCATTGATAGGAACGTTGACCCGCATGTTAACCAGTCTTGAGAGTGTTTGTGAGTTGATCAGTGGTATACCGTCCACACGAGTCAATGAGTTATTGAGCTCAGAGGTTGACTGCCATTGATAGGAACGTTGACCCGCGTGTAAACCATGCTTGAGAGTGTTTGTGAGTTGATCAGTGGTAAACCGTCCACACGAGTCAATGAGTTATTAAGCTCAGAGGTTGAACTCAAGCCATTGATAGGAACGTTGACCCGCGTGTTAACCAGGCTTGAGAGTGTTTGTGAGTTGATCAGTGGTATACCGTCCACACGAGTCAATAAGTTATTGAGCTCAGAGGTTGAACTCAAGCCATTGATAGGAACGTTGACCCGCGTGTTAACCAGGCTTGAGAGTGTTTGTGAGTTGATCAGTGGTAAACCGTCCACACGAGTCAATGAGTTATTGAGCTCAGAGGTTGAACTCAAGCCATTGATAGGAACGTTGACCCGCGTGTTAACCAGGCTTGAGAGTGTTTGTGAGTTGATCAGTGGTAAACCGTCCACACGAGTCAATGAGTTATTGAGCTCAGAGGTTGAACTCAAGCCATTGATAGGAACGTTGACCCGCGTGTTAACCAGGCTTGAGAGTGTTTGTGAGTTGATCAGTGGTAAACCGTCCACACGAGTCAATGAGTTATTAAGCTCAGAGGTTGAACTCAAGCCATTGATAGGAACGTTGACCCGCATGTTAACCAGGCTTGAGAGTGTTTGTGAGTTGATCAGTGGTAAACCGTCCACACGAGTCAATAAGTTATTGAGCTCAGAGGTTGAACTCAAGCCATTGATAGGAACGTTGACCCGCGTGTTAACCAGGCTTGAGAGTGTTTGTGAGTTGATCAGTGGTATACCGTCCACACGAGTCAATGAGTTATTGAGCTCAGAGGTTGACTGCCATTGATAGGAACGTTGACCCGCGTGTAAACCATGCTTGAGAGTGTTTGTGAGTTGATCAGTGGTAAACCGTCCACACGAGTCAATGAGTTATTGAGCTCAGAGGTTGAACTCAAGCCATTGATAGGAACGTTGACCCGCATGTTAACCAGGCTTGAGAGTGTTTGTGAGTTGATCAGTGGTATACCGTCCACACGAGTCAATAAGTTATTGAGCTCAGAGGTTGAACTCAAGCCATTGATAGGAACGTTGACCCGCGTGTTAACCAGGCTTGAGAGTGTTTGTGAGTTGATCAGTGGTAAACCGTCCACACGAGTCAATGAGTTATTGAGCTCAGAGGTTGAACTCCAGCCATTGATAGGAACGTTGACCCGCGTGTTAACCAGGCTTGAGAGTGTTTGTGAGTTGATCAGTGGTATACCGTCCACACGAGTCAATGAGTTATTGTGCTCAGAGGTTGAACTCAAGCCATTGATAGGAACGTTGACCCGCGTGTTAACCAGGCTTGAGAGTGTTTGTAAGTTGATCAGTGGTATACCGTCCACACGAGTCAATGAGTTATTGATCTCAGAGGTTGAACTCAAGCCATTGATAGGAACGTTGACCCGCGTGTTAACCAGGCTTGAGAGTGTTTGTGAGTTGATCAGTGGTATACCGTCCACACGAGTCAATGAGTTATTGATCTCAGAGGTTGAACTCAAGCCATTGATAGGAACGTTGACCCGCGTGTTAACCAGGCTTGAGAGTGTTTGTAAGTTGATCAGTGGTATACCGTCCACACGAGTCAATGAGTTATTGAGCTCAGAGGTTGAACTCAAGCCATTGATAGGAACGTTGACCCGCGTGTTAACCAGGCTTGAGAGTGTTTGTGAGTTGATCAGTGGTAAACCGTCCACACGAGTCAATGAGTTATTGAGCTCAGAGGTTGAACTCAAGCCATTGATAGGAACGTTGACCCGCGTGTTAACCAGGCTTGAGAGTGTTTGTGAGTTGATCAGTGGTAAACCGTCCACACGAGTCAATGAGTTATTAAGCTCAGAGGTTGAACTCAAGCCATTGATAGGAACGTTGACCCGCATGTTAACCAGGCTTGAGAGTGTTTGTGAGTTGATCAGTGGTAAACCGTCCACACGAGTCAATAAGTTATTGAGCTCAGAGGTTGAACTCAAGCCATTGATAGGAACGTTGACCCGCGTGTTAACCAGGCTTGAGAGTGTTTGTGAGTTGATCAGTGGTATACCGTCCACACGAGTCAATAAGTTATTGAGCTCAGAGGTTGAACTCAAGCCATTGATAGGAACGTTGACCCGCGTGTTAACCAGGCTTGAGAGTGTTTGTGAGTTGATCAGTGGTAAACCGTCCACACGAGTCAATGAGTTATTGAGCTCAGAGGTTGAACTCAAGCCATTGATAGGAACGTTGACCCGCATGTTAACCAGGCTTGAGAGTGTTTGTGAGTTGATCAGTGGTATACCGTCCACACGAGTCAATGAGTTATTGAGCTCAGAGGTTGAACTCAAGCCATTGATAGGAACGTTGACCCGCGTGTTAACCAGGCTTGAGAGTGTTTGTGAGTTGATCAGTGGTTTACCGTCCACACGAGTCAATGAGTTATTGAGCTCAGAGGTTGAACTCAAGCCATTGATAGGAACGTTGACCCGCATGTTAACCAGGCTTGAGAGTGTTTGTGAGTTGATCAGTGGTATACCGTCCACACGAGTCAATGAGTTATTGAGCTCAGAGGTTGAACTCAAGCCATTGATAGGAACGTTGACCCGCGTGTTAACCAGGCTTGAGAGTGTTTGTGAGTTGATCAGTGGTAAACCGTCCACACGAGTCAATGAGTTATTGAGCTCAGAGGTTGAACTCAAGCCATTGATAGGAACGTTGACCCGCATGTTAACCAGGCTTGAGAGTGTTTGTGAGTTGATCAGTGGTATACCGTCCACACGAGTCAATGAGTTATTGAGCTCAGAGGTTGAACTCAAGCCATTGATAGGAACGTTGACCCGCGTGTTAACCAGGCTTGAGAGTGTTTGTGAGTTGATCAGTGGTTTACCGTCCACACGAGTCAATGAGTTATTGAGCTCAGAGGTTGAACTCAAGCCATTGATAGGAACGTTGACCCGCGTGTTAACCAGGCTTGAGAGTGTTTGTGAGTTGATCAGTGGTATACCGTCCACACGAGTCAATGAGTTATTGAGCTCAGAGGTTGAACTCAAGCCATTGATAGGAACGTTGACCCGCGTGTTAACCAGGCTTGAGAGTGTTTGTGAGTTGATCAGTGGTATACCGTCCACACGAGTCAATGAGTTATTGAGCTCAGAGGTTGACTGCCATTGATAGGAACGTTGACCCGCGTGTTAACCAGGCTTGAGAGTGTTTGTGAGTTGATCAGTGGTATACCGTCCACACGAGTCAATGAGTTATTGAGCTCAGAGGTTGAACTCAAGCCATTGATAGGAACGTTGACCCGCGTGTTAACCAGGCTTGAGAGTGTTTGTGAGTTGATCAGTGGTATACCGTCCACACGAGTCAATGAGTTATTGAGCTCAGAGGTTGAACTCAAGTCATTGATAGGAACGTTGACCCGCGTGTTAACCAGGCTTGAGAGTGTTTGTGAGTTGATCAGTGGTATACCGTCCACACGAGTCAATGAGTTATTGAGCTCAGAGGTTGAACTCAAGCCATTGATAGGAACGTTGACCCGCGTGTTAACCAGGCTTGAGAGTGTTTGTGAGTTGATCAGTGGTATACCGTCCACACGAGTCAATGAGTTATTGAGCTCAGAGGTTGAACTCATGCCATTGATAGGAACGTTGACCCGCGTGTTAACCAGGCTTGAGAGTGTTTGTGAGTTGATCAGTGGTATACCGTCCACACGAGTCAATGAGTTATTGAGCTCAGAGGTTGAACTCCAGCCATTGATAGGAACGTTGACCCGCGTGTTAACCAGGCTTGAGAGTGTTTGTGAGTTGATCAGTGGTATACCGTCCACACGAGTCAATGAGTTATTGAGCTCAGAGGTTGAACTCAAGCCATTGATAGGAACGTTGACCCGCGTGTTAACCAGGCTTGAGAGTGTTTGTGAGTTGATCAGTGGTATACCGTCCACACGAGTCAATGAGTTATTGAGCTCAGAGGTTGACTGCCATTGATAGGAACGTTGACCCGCGTGTTAACCAGGCTTGAGAGTGTTTGTGAGTTGATCAGTGGTATACCGTCCACACGAGTCAATGAGTTATTGAGCTCAGAGGTTGAACTCAAGCCATTGATAGGAACGTTGACCCGCGTGTTAACCAGGCTTGAGAGTGTTTGTGAGTTGATCAGTGGTATACCGTCCACACGAGTCAATGAGTTATTGAGCTCAGAGGTTGAACTAAAGCCATTGATAGGAACGTTGACCCGCGTGTTAACCAGGCTTGAGAGTGTTTGTGAGTTGATCAGTGGTATACCGTCCACACGAGTCAATGAGTTATTGAGCTCAGAGGTTGAACTCAAGCCATTGATAGGAACGTTGACCCGCGTGTTAACCAGGCTTGAGAGTGTTTGTGAGTTGATCAGTGGTATACCGTCCACACGAGTCAATGAGTTATTGAGCTCAGAGGTTGAACTCATGCCATTGATAGGAACGTTGACCCGCGTGTTAACCAGGCTTGAGAGTGTTTGTGAGTTGATCAGTGGTATACCGTCCACACTAGTCAATGAGTTATTGAGCTCAGAGGTTGACTGCCATTGATAGGAACGTTGACCCGCGTGTTAACCAGGCTTGAGAGTGTTTGTGAGTTGATCAGTGGTATACCGTCCACACGAGTCAATGAGTTATTGAGCTCAGAGGTTGAACTCAAGCCATTGATAGGAACGTTGACCCGCGTGTTAACCAGGCTTGAGAGTGTTTGTGAGTTGATCAGTGGTATACCGTCCACACGAGTCAATGAGTTATTGAGCTCAGAGGTTGAACTAAAGCCATTGATAGGAACGTTGACCCGCGTGTTAACCAGGCTTGAGAGTGTTTGTGAGTTGATCAGTGGTATACCGTCCACACGAGTCAATGAGTTATTGAGCTCAGAGGTTGAACTCAAGCCATTGATAGGAACGTTGACCCGCGTGTTAACCAGGCTTGAGAGTGTTTGTGAGTTGATCAGTGGTATACCGTCCACACGAGTCAATGAGTTATTGAGCTCAGAGGTTGAACTCAAGCCATTGATAGGAACGTTGACCCGCGTGTTAACCAGGCTTGAGAGTGTTTGTGAGTTGATCAGTGGTATACCGTCCACACGAGTCAATGAGTTATTGAGCTCAGAGGTTGACTGCCATTGATAGGAACGTTGACCCGCGTGTTAACCAGGCTTGAGAGTGTTTGTGAGTTGATCAGTGGTAAACCGTCCACACGAGTCAATGAGTTATTAAGCTCAGAGGTTGAACTCAAGCCATTGATAGGAACGTTGACCCGCATGTTAACCAGGCTTGAGAGTGTTTGTGAGTTGATCAGTGGTATACCGTCCACACGAGTCAATGAGTTATTGAGCTCAGAGGTTGACTGCCATTGATAGGAACGTTGACCCGCGTGTAAACCATGCTTGAGAGTGTTTGTGAGTTGATCAGTGGTAAACCGTCCACACGAGTCAATGAGTTATTAAGCTCAGAGGTTGAACTCAAGCCATTGATAGGAACGTTGACCCGCGTGTTAACCAGGCTTGAGAGTGTTTGTGAGTTGATCAGTGGTATACCGTCCACACGAGTCAATAAGTTATTGAGCTCAGAGGTTGAACTCAAGCCATTGATAGGAACGTTGACCCGCGTGTTAACCAGGCTTGAGAGTGTTTGTGAGTTGATCAGTGGTAAACCGTCCACACGAGTCAATGAGTTATTGAGCTCAGAGGTTGAACTCAAGCCATTGATAGGAACGTTGACCCGCGTGTTAACCAGGCTTGAGAGTGTTTGTGAGTTGATCAGTGGTAAACCGTCCACACGAGTCAATGAGTTATTGAGCTCAGAGGTTGAACTCAAGCCATTGATAGGAACGTTGACCCGCGTGTTAACCAGGCTTGAGAGTGTTTGTGAGTTGATCAGTGGTAAACCGTCCACACGAGTCAATGAGTTATTAAGCTCAGAGGTTGAACTCAAGCCATTGATAGGAACGTTGACCCGCATGTTAACCAGGCTTGAGAGTGTTTGTGAGTTGATCAGTGGTAAACCGTCCACACGAGTCAATAAGTTATTGAGCTCAGAGGTTGAACTCAAGCCATTGATAGGAACGTTGACCCGCGTGTTAACCAGGCTTGAGAGTGTTTGTGAGTTGATCAGTGGTAAACCGTCCACACGAGTCAATGAGTTATTAAGCTCAGAGGTTGAACTCAAGCCATTGATAGGAACGTTGACCCGCATGTTAACCAGGCTTGAGAGTGTTTGTGAGTTGATCAGTGGTATACCGTCCACACGAGTCAATGAGTTATTGAGCTCAGAGGTTGAACTCAAGCCATTGATAGGAACGTTGACCCGCGTGTTAACCAGGCTTGAGAGTGTTTGTGTGTTGATCAGTGGTA
Source organism: Brachyptera risi (assembly GCA_964007535.1). Lineage (NCBI taxonomy): Eukaryota > Metazoa > Arthropoda > Insecta > Plecoptera > Taeniopterygidae > Brachyptera > Brachyptera risi. The sequence continues at coordinate 11,159,018 of OZ023336.1, read as the reverse complement.
TACCGTCCACACGAGTCAATGAGTTATTGAGCTCAGAGGTTGAACTCAAGCCATTGATAGGAACGTTGACCCGCGTGTTAACCAGGCTTGAGAGTGTTTGTAAGTTGATCAGTGGTATACCGTCCACACGAGTCAATGAGTTGTTGAGCTCAGTGGTTGAACTCAAGCCATTGATAGGAACGTTGACCCGCGTGTTAACCAGGCTTGAGAGTGTTTGTGAGTTGATCAGTGGTATACCGTCCACACGAGTCAATGAGTTATTGAGCTCAGAGGTTGACTGCCATTGATAGGAACGTTGACCCGCGTGTAAACCATGCTTGAGAGTGTTTGTGAGTTGATCAGTGGTAAACCGTCCACACGAGTCAATGAGTTATTAAGCTCAGAGGTTGAACTCAAGCCATTGATAGGAACGTTGACCCGCGTGTAGACCATGCTCGAGAGTGTTTGTGAGTTGATCAGTGGTAAACCGTCCACACGAGTCAATAAGTTATTGAGCTCAGAGGTTGAACTCAAGCCATTGATAGGAACGTTGACCCGCGTGTTAACCAGGCTTGAGAGTGTTTGTGAGTTGATCAGTGGTATACCGTCCACACGAGTCAATGAGTTATTGAGCTCAGAGGTTGAACTCAAGCCATTGATAGGAACGTTGACCCGCGTGTTAACCAGGCTTGAGAGTGTTTGTGTGTTGATCAGTGGTATACCGTCCACACGAGTCAATGAGTTATTGAGCTCAGAGGTTGAACTCAAGCCATTGATAGGAACGTTGACCCGCGTGTTAACCAGGCTTGAGAGTGTTTGTGAGTTGATCAGTGGTATACCGTCCACACGAGTCAATGAGTTATTGAGCTCAGAGGTTGAACTCAAGCCATTGATAGGAACGTTGACCCGCGTGTTAACCAGGCTTGAGAGTGTTTGTGAGTTGATCAGTGGTATACCGTCCACACGAGTCAATGAGTTATTGAGCTCAGAGGTTGAACTAAAGCCATTGATAGGAACGTTGACCCGCATGTTAACCAGGCTTGAGAGTGTTTGTGAGTTGATCAGTGGTATACCGTCCACACGAGTCAATGAGTTATTGAGCTCAGAGGTTGAACTAAAGCCATTGATAGGAACGTTGACCCGCGTGTTAACCAGGCTTGAGAGTGTTTGTGAGTTGATCAGTGGTATACCGTCCACACGAGTCAATGAGTTATTGAGCTCAGAGGTTGAGCTCAAGCCATTGATGGGAACGTTGACCCGCGTGTTAACCAGGCTTGAGAGTGTTTGTGAGTTGATCAGTGGTATACCGTCCACACGAGTCAATGAGTTATTGAGCTCAGAGGTTGACTGCCATTGATAGGAACGTTGACCCGCGTGTAAACCATGCTTGAGAGTGTTTGCGAGTTGATCAGTGGTATACCGTCCACACGAGTCAATGAGTTATTGAGCTCAGAGGTTGAACTCAAGCCATTGATGGGAACGTTGACCCGCGTGTTAACCATGCTTGAGAGTGTTTGTGAGTTGATCAGTGGTATACCGTCCACACGAGTCAATGAGTTATTGAGCTCAGAGGTTGAACTCAAGCCATTGATAGGAACGTTGACCCGCGTGTTGACCAGGCTTGAGAGTGTTTGTGAGTTGATCAGTGGTATACCGTCCACACGAGTCGATGAGTTATTGAGCTCAGAGGTTGAACTCCAGCCATTGATATTAACGTTGAACCGCGTGTTAACCAGGCTTGAGAGTGTTTGTGAGTTGATCAGTGGTATACCGTCCACACGAGTCAATGAGTTATTGAGCTCAGAGGTTGAACTCAAGCCATTGATAGGAACGTTGACCCGCGTGTGAACCAGGCTTGAGAGTGTTTGTGAGTTGATCAGTGGTATACCGTCCACACGAGTCAATGAGTTATTGAGCTCAGAGGTTGAACTAAAGCCATTGATAGGAACGTTGACCCGCGTGTTAACCAGGCTTGAGAGTGTTTGTGAGTTGATCAGTGGTATACCGTCCACACGAGTCAATGAGTTATTGAGCTCAGAGGTTGAACTCAAGCCATTGATAGGAACGTTGACCCGCATGTTAACCAGGCTTGAGAGTGTTTGTGTGTTGATCAGTGGTATACCGTCCACACGAGTCAATGAGTTATTGAGCTCAGAGGTTGAACTCAAGCCATTGATAGGAACGTTGACCCGCGTGTTAACCAGGCTTGAGAGTGTTTGTGAGTTGATCAGTGGTATACCGTCCACACGAGTCAATGAGTTATTGAGCTCAGAGGTTGAACTCAAGCCATTGATAGGAACGTTGACCCGCATGTTAACCAGGCTTGAGAGTGTTTGTGAGTTGATCAGTGGTATACCGTCCACACGAATCAGTGAGTTATTGAGCTCAGAGGTTGAACTCAAGCCATTGATAGGAACGATGACCCGCGTGTTAACCAGGCTTGAGAGTGTTTGTGAGTTGATCAGTGGTATACCGTCCACACGAATCAGTGAGTTATTGAGCTCAGAGGTTGAACTCAAGCCATTGATAGGAACGATGACCCGCGTGTTAACCAGGCTTGAGAGTGTTTGTGAGTTGATCAGTGGTATATCATTTCTGTGTGATATTTTTCGAATGCTACGAGAGATCAAGATTTAAACGTGACTGTTCATTCATCAATCAATATCATATACATGATTCATTATAGACTGTGAAAACGCGTTATGTGTGGCCGCGTTGATGGATGAGCTGGAACATATCAATTTATCTTTGGATTGGCCATTATAATCCTCCTTGAGACCCAATCTATTACGTCTTCGCCATCCTATTTTCTGATAAATGTCTTTGATGATGAGGAAGTCTTCGTTCCAATCGTTCAAAACTAATCTCTGACACCTTTCGCTTGAAGTTAATTTCATCTTGATAGCTTTGGGTGACTCACAAAAATCACCTTATATATTTTTCACGTCAAAATGACTGATTCGATTCGAGTGGAAGTTCGGAATAAAATGTATTGTCATTATTTTGAAATTCCCGAGGAATTTGAATTCCCTCTAAGAGATTATTTTCAACAATTCATTCCCGTGAGTTTTTCGGAGATTTTTGAAAATTTTGAAATGAGTTTTCTCAGAAGCATATCAACCGATTGCTCCTCTAAACTACACCGTATCGAATTAGATGAGGACACTCCTCTATGCCACGTTTCAACTGATTGCGAATATTTGTTGGACATGTGGTGAGCGAAAAAAGACTTATTTTTCGAGTTTGGTGGAATTGAGTCTTCGCTTCGCTCATCCGATAATATGATATAAAATGATATCGATATTCAATTGATATGATCCAAAATCAATCATGATACTATCAAAATATGACATATTTGAAATATATTATGATATATTAATTATATTATTATAATTTTCAATATGATATACCTAATATAATATAAATCCAGTCATAATATATCATATTGAACTATCATCGAATCATTATTATTCTATTGAATTATTGATGAATGTATTTATCAATTCTCAATGCATTAATGAAATAACCACTATTTCCAGTGAGAGTGGGGATGAGACTGATAGTGCCAACCCTGCGGCGACAAAAGACACCACATTAACCATCGAGGAGCCCAGACTGTTGTCCCAGTTCATCATGCCGGGCGCCCTCGACAACTACGACGACCCGAAGAGTGGCCGAACATTCGCGACCAATCCCGAAGACAGAGACGAGCACTACGGTACCGCAGACAAGAAGAAAACGTTGGAGAGGAAGAAATCGGTGGTGACATTCAACGAGAGTGTTGATTGCATTGAAATTGAGAAGTTTTAATTACTTATCAGCTGACGGGAAACAATAAATCGAATTAGTATTCACTTTGAATTAACAAATCAGGAAATCAGTGTTTTTTCAATAATTATTGACATACAAAACTTGATATACAATCATGATTTTTCAAATCATGAATATTTAATTTCTTTGAATAATTAAAAAATTCTGATCATCAGAATTTCATGATGAAATTTTGATTCATCAAGATTCTGATATACAATCACTACTCACCAATTGACGCTATAGGTATGGAATAATAAGTCGACCGCGGGTCGAAATTCATTTTCTTCTTCTAGTTTCATATGTGCCACTTCTATGAGGGCAGATTCAAACGCTCTTCAGTTGCCCATTTATTTTCTTCTTCTAGTTTCATATGTGCCACTTCTATGAGGGCAGATTCAAACGCTCTTCAGTTGCCCATTCATTTTCTTCTTCTAGTTTCATATGTGCCACTTCTATGAGGGCAGATTCAAACGCTCTTCAGTTGCCCATTCATTTTCTTCTTCTAGTTTCATATGTGCCACTTCTATGAAGGCAGATTCAAACGATCTTCAGTTGCCCATTCATTTTCCTCTTCTAGTTTCATATGTGCCACTTCTATGAAGGCAGATTCAAACGCTCTTCAGTTGCCCATTCATTTTCTTCTTCTAGTTTCATATGTGCCACTTCTATGAAGGCAGATTCAAACGCTCTTCAGTTGCCCATTCATTTTCTTCTTCTAGTTTCATATGTGCCACTTCTATGTGGGCAGATTCAAACGCTCTTCAGTTGCCCATTCATTTTCTCCTTCTAGTTTCATATGTGCCACTTCTATGAAGGCAGATTCAAACGCTCCCCAGTTGCCCATTCATTTTCTCCTTCTAGTTTCATATGTGCCACTTCTATGAAGGCAGATTCAAACGCTCTTCAGTTGCCCATTCATTTTCTCCTTCTAGTTTCATATGTGCCACTTCTATATGAAGGCAGATTCAAACGCTCTTCAGTTGCCCATTCATTTTCTTCCCCTTAGTTTCATATGTGCCACTTCTATATGAAGGCAGATTCAAACGCTCTTCAGTTGCCCATTTATTTTAGTTTGCTAGTTTCATTTTTGAATTAAGAAAATTTTGAAACTCCAAAATTTTAGTTCAAATATTGATGCTTTGAATCATATATAATCGGATTGTTGAAATATATTGATTGATAATTCATATTGATTCAAAATATCCACAACTGATGTATTTCAATATCCGTACAGATTTATAGGGTGAAAATGTGCACATGAGAGGTTGTTGTTGATTCACAATCATGAAATAAATATATTGAAATTGAAACTGAAATTGAGAAGCGGCATCTCTTGGTCGTTTCAAGACTTCGAGGCGTTGTTGTCTCTGAATATATAATAATGTAATCATCTGTAGGCTCACATATTGGAATATGTGATCTTTTGAATGAATTGTAAAGCTAGCTCTCTGATATGCCAATATCTGTTTATAAAACGCAGGCCTACAAGATGCCTGAGACCACCAATCCAGGCCCAAAACATGCAATACAACTATCAATTCAACCAATTTGTATTCACAGCTATTATTTAATTCTCAAATCAGTGATAAATTCAATAACCGAAGAATAGTAGTCGGGATATTAGAACTCGCATAATGGAAAGCATGAATTAAAAAAATGAAATCTGTTGTAAATACTGTGTACACATGAAATGAGTGAATAATATCACGATGTGCCGTACGTAGTGATGTACCGTACGTACGGTATAACGTACGGTGTACCGTACCGTACGCTACCGTATGTATACATATTGTGAATCAATTATTAATAAAACGAACATTCTTTTTTATTGAATGTGTATTTTTGTGACTGTCTGGTTCGACACCGTTTACGATCATATCACCCGACCTACCACAAGTACATTTCATCATGACACACCTAACTCGATAGTTTGATTTTTGAACCACCCGTGCGTTAGTTGTGTGGAATGCGGGGGACGATCGACCGGGACGTTCGATTCTTCTGCTTCCGTGTATATTCAATCCCACCAGAAACCCTGACGGTTGAAAACTTGGAGCCAAGTCCTGAAATATTTTAGCAACTACAAAAACTTCCCGATATAGAAGGCGTGAGATTAACACTGTTTGACAAGTGCATCTTTTCATTAATCAACACGGTCTGGAAAATAACAGGAATTACTTGGCTCACTGCCTACCACGTCCCCTCATATAACACCAAGCAGAATTGAAGTGAAGTGCATGATGCTAAGAAATGGGTAACTTCACGTTCCTGACACAGGGAAACGTAATATGATTCAAGAAAATGTGTAATTCACGCATGGTCTCATGGAGACTCTGTCGCGTTATTGGTTATTTACATCATCAAAATATCCACTTTTTGAAATAAATGTTGCATTTATGGCTCGAAAGAAGGCAAAGACAGACTTCGAACTGGACATACATTTCCTCATCGGAGAAGATTGAATTATAACTTCAAATAAGAATAAAAATACAATATGGAAATGATTCGAAATTATACTTCGAATTTGGAAGTAATTTGAGTGATTTAGTTTGATTCATGAAACCTACATCACGAAATCCAACAGGATATTCGTAAGTTGAGCTCTATGAACCCACAACGTTTGAATATTTTCATGTTGGTCTGTTACCCAATCGAATGTAGGCTTTCAATTCAAGTTCTCAAGTTCTCTCAATCACTCACTACCCACTAAATGTCATCAACTTGATAGAAAAAATACATTTTGGAATAGAAAATGGACGGGGAAGGGCAAGTTTCATGAATCATATTACGTTTCCCTGTGTCAGGAACGTGAAGTAACCCATTTCTCAGCATCATTCAATTCGGGGTGGTGATATATGAGGGGACGTGGGGGAAATGAGCCAAGTGTTTCCTGTTATTTTTCGAGCCGCATTGATTAGACGAGCTTTAGCGAGGGTTAAATTTGACATACTGAAAAAATTGGTGTTCGTTTTTATGTTTATTTCTATGTTTTTTTGTCGGTTCTCCACAGGTCAAACGGCCACGGCTATCGATTTCAAACTCTTTTTAATCATGGTTCCTTATTGGATGAGCGAAGCGAAGACTCAATTACACTATACCGAAAAAAAAGTGCCTGTTTTTTTTTTTGTTTTTTTGTTTTTTTGTTCGCGCTCCTCAGGTCAGACAAAAATTCAAAATCAGTTGAAACTTGGCACACACATGAACCCCTATCTGACTTGATGCTGTATAGTTTTGAGGCGCGATCGGTTTAACAACTTCTGAGAAAACTCATTCCAAAGTTTTCAAAAATCCTATTAGAATAAGCCAGAGGAAAACATTCGTGAAAAATATTTCATCTGAGAGGATTCAAATTCTCAGAGAATTTCAATCTGATAATGATACACATTATTCCGAACTTTTACTCAAATCGAATCAGCCGTTTCGATGTAAAAAAATATATAATGTTATTTGTGTCAATTATTCAAAGCTATTAAGATACCTATTAAATCAAAGCAACAAGTGTCACCACTTGATTGTAAACGATTAAAACAAAGCCTTCTTTATTATTATATAAATTATTAATGTAAAATAAGATGGCAGTGATGTAATGGTTTGGATCTCAAGGTGTATATATATATAATAACCAATCCAAAGATAAGTTGATATGTTCCAGCTCATCCATCAACGCGGAAACACATAACGCGTTTGCCTAGTCTAACTTGGATCTGTATAGTTTTGTGGCATAATCGGATATAAACTTTTTTTTATGAGTTTTAGAAATTTCAAAAATACCCATTAGAATAACACGACGGAAAAAAATTTAAAAAAAAATTATTTGAAAAAAAATTGAAATTCTGTGTGAAGTTGAATAACATCTTGATAAACATTTCTGGAAATTCTCAGCTTGATCGGGTCAGCCATTTTGAAGAAAAAACATGAAATGTGCCAAATTGGTACCACTCGAAGCCGTTTTTACCCATTTATAAATAAATGTTACACAATTATTGGCGAGTTTAGGCGAAAGTTTGGCAATGAAGTCGACATACTATTACTTTCCACTCGTCTAACAACGCGTATATAGCGTTTTCCCAGTGAATCATACATGGACATATGGATACATGGATAATGAATGCACATGGCATACAGTTTTGATTTCACACCTCTCAGTCTCATATCAGGAAGTTTTTGTAGGTGCTCGAATATTTCAGGTCTGGGCTCCAAGTTTTCACCCGTCAGGGTTTTCGGTGGGATATCAGGAATCCTGTCATTTCATGATGTTTAGATGCATTTGCTTGTCCACAATAGCATCATGATATATCTTTCTGTCCGTGTTATCAAATTTCCATTCGGATGAACAAAGTATCCTAATTGATTTCCTCGCCTATCGTATATGAGCATTAGATGGCCCAAAATAGTACTCAAGTTGGAAGATTCTTCAAATACCGGTGATTACCCAATGAATATCCACTGAAATTTGCATCAGGCAATAAGGTATCAATGTGATAGCTCATGATTATCAGCTGTTTCATTCGACATTCATTATCTCTCTGTTGTGTCTTATGACGGTCATTAAGATGGATGAAGTGGAGGAAGAAGTACTCAATGCTTTGACGGTTCATTATCTCTCTGTTGTGTCTTATGACGGTCATTAAGATGGATGAAGTGGAGGAAGAAGTACTCAATGCTTTGACGGTTCATTATCTCTCTGTTGTGTCTTATGACGGTCATTAAGATGGATGAAGTGGAGGAAGAAGTACTCAATGCTTTGACGGTTCATTATCTCTCTGTTGTGTCTTATGACGGTCATTAAGATGGATGAAGTGGAGGAAGAAGTACTCAATGCTTTGACGGTTCATTATCTCTCTGTTGTGTCTTATGACGGTCATTAAGATGGATGAAGTGGAGGAAGAAGTACTCAATGCTTTGACGGTTCATTATCTCTCTGTTGTGTCTTATGACGGTCATTAAGATGGATGAAGTGGAGGAAGAAGTACTCAATGCTTTGACGGTTCATTATCTCTCTGTTGTGTCTTATGACGGTCATTAAGATGGATGAAGTGGAGGAAGAAGTACTCAATGCTTTGACGGTTCATTATCTCTCTGTTGTGTCTTATGACGGTCATTAAGATGGATGAAGTGGAGGAAGAAGTACTCAATGCTTTGACGGTTCATTATCTCTCTGTTGTGTCTTATGACGGTCATTAAGATGGATGAAGTGGAGGAAGAAGTACTCAATGCTTTGACGGTTCATTTGTGGCTGTTATTCGATCGTCGATACGACTGCATCCTTCATTTCCGAAGTAAATCATTCCAATCTCTTCCGGTTGAAAATGATAAATTGACAAATCTCGCACACACAATCGATCTTGTTCAATCATACTAACATACTAGGAAAACGCTATATAAACGTTGTTAGACGAGCGGAAAGTAATAGTATGTCCACTTCATTGCCAAACTTTTGCCTAAATTCGCCAATTGGGTAACATTTGAGTTATAAATGGGTAAAACGGCTTCGAATGGTACTGATTCAACACATTTCATGTTTTTTCTAAGAATGGCTCACCCGATTAAGCTGAGAATTGCCAGAAATGTGTACCAAGATGTTATTCAACTTCACACAAAGTTTCAATTCTTTTGAAAATAAAAATGTCTCAAGTTTTTTTCGACGTGTCATGGGCATTTTTGAAATTTCTAAAATTCATAAAAATGAAAGTTATCACCCGATAATGCCACAAAACTATACAGATCTGAGCTAGATGAGGAACCATGATGAAAAAAAGTTTGAAGTTGATAGCTGTAGCCGTTTGACCTGTGGAGAACCGACAAAAAAACATAAAAAAAACATAAAAATGAACACCAATTTTTTTCAGTACCGGTATGCCAAATTGAATCCTCGCTAAAGCTCGTCTGATTATCAAAATGTCATTGAAATATGTCGGAAATGAATTTCAGAAACGATTGAGACTTGAGAAGTGAGTGTGAAATGAATTTACTTCCGGATATCGACGGCAACTTCCAGTTAGAACATTAAAAAGTCACAATTCCATATAAGTCAACATAATCCCTGTAAAAATTGGAAGGATCTGAAAATTCGTCTGGCTTGTAGCCGAGTTCTTAGGTGCTACGGAATGACGAGGAGGAAGAGGTGGACGAGGAGGAGGAGGAGGAGAAGGAGGAGAAGGAGGAGGAGAGGTGAACGGAAAAAAGTTTTTTCACAATGCTATAACTTCCAGACATTCGTTGGAATATTCCTTCAATTCGATATGTCGTGTCGTGTATGGAACTTCATTCCATTTCAACACACTAGAGGTTTCTAGGTTTGTTAGCACTGAAGATACAATATGCTGCAGACCGCCTGGAAGTACATCGTGTAATCAGTGTTAGACTACACAGTGTAGACTTCGCACGACCTTGGCTCTCGTGGAGCTACCGCTCGACTACATATTCATGCCAAAAGAACATGGGTTGCCTAGCTTCTGTGACTTGGCAATTGACATGCTACGACTGGCTGTCATTAGGGTCGGGGGTTCGATTCCCACAAGGAAACAGATTGTCGGAATAGATAAACTATTCAAATGCGGAGTGGTCAGTAAGTTGAGAAATGGGCGTCAAGGGGAAGAGTTGGATGGAAGAAGAGGGATCAATGAAGCAGATACGGGATGAGAACTTGTGATCAGACAACCATTTTATCTGGAATGAATTGTTGAGTCAAAAGGTCGAAACTGTCTCTATCCCAGTATTCGGAGCACCTGATTAAATTACCTGATGAATAATCAGAATATTGAATACTTTATTGAATAAATATATCATCTACAACACAATCAGTTCGAGTACACTATCCTTGATCGTGACGTCCAGCTTATTCCCCTTCACGTCTGACGTCACAGGGCTTGACGCCTTCATCATCGCCTCTTCGAACTGCTCCATTCTCACGGCAAAATGCTCCACGCAATCATCCCGGGTCCTGTTCGGGAACACCATCGCGATCTCCACACTTCAGGCGTCGAGAGATTCCTTCTCAGAACATCGTCGAAAATTCCGTCTTAACAGCTTGACCAATCGTCTTATTGGTCAACCGTTAGCGTTAATGATGGATTTCGTTAGTAAGTGACAGTAATGGTTGACTTCATCGAGGATGCGGGATAGTCTGGCGTATTTGTTGATGATTGATGGTAAATGTTCCCAGTGCCGGTATTCAGGGCTGTGATGTACCCGATGGAGTTGACGATTTTGTCCAGGTTACATAATGAGGGGGGTTTCTGTCCAACGGGGAAGTCTGTGAAATGGAAACAGAGTTCAGAGAAGGAATATCCTGGATCGCGTCTCACGAATAAAGAGGAACTTCATCAACTATCCGTTGAACTAGACCTGGTTGAATGATAATCTTGGTTGTGATTACTAGCTTATTCCAAGTTGTTGAATGTTATTTCTGATCAATTCGAATTCATTATCCACGGCATCTCTCTTTGGAGTATGAGCCAGTGGAAAATAGGATCTTAAGAAGTATATCAGTCAATATGGTGATGTTTCATTCAGTTTCAGGCTCATAATTCATAGGTCAATTCCAGGTCCAGAACTATGAATACTCCAATCTATCATTCTCTCGATATTTTTCGAACGTCATGTAGAGAAATATTACATATGTAGAGGAAATCATATGGATTGTTGGGTAAGATGATGAATCTTCCACTGATATTGTGGGTTGAGATAGAATCATAACTGAAACTTGTTGCTCGCTCCTCAGACTGTCGAGAGAGTTACATATAACAGGATTCTGTAATATGTGGTGGTTCGAATCTGCCCTTATATGTATAACGATGAATTGATAACAAGTCTCACATGATTAAGATACGTATCTTGAGATTCATACCTGTTTGTCTTCCTGCTCTATCCCACTGCTCCTGTCCTAGATCCAGGCCAGTCCCATGATTCCCGGTTAGTCCAATCAGATCACGACCGAACGATTCCAGATTGTTCTTCGACAACAACCTCTCAACAGTGGCAACGAAATCTCCAGAGGTATCGTCCCTTTTTCCTTGTTGAGCTTCTACTCCCGTCTCTCCTGGATTCGTTGTTGTACATCCCTGGACGAGAATTGTGTTGGATCTCAGTCTGTACTTGTTCCATATCTTCCATGTCTGGTTCATGAAAGTTATCGGAGTTGTTCTTGGGATGATGGCAACCTTTTGATGGTAGTTTATTCAAATTCTCAGTGGATTTCACAATAGATCATTCGCTCAATTTCATCGACCCCGAA